>ML354445.1:0-27413 GCA_005239505.1 Nicotiana paniculata
AATAAATCCTCTGACGCCCTGATATGGCTTCAAGAGAATCATAGTAGCAACAGGAGAGGAATTGGCTTTGAAAGTCAATTTCCCAAGTGGGATCCCAAAAACAAGTATCTCACTCTTCCTGAGAATAAAATTTGCACCCATTGTGGTAAGACTGGGCACTACAAATATGAGTGTACTGCAAAAGAGCAGGCCAGTCGAAGAAATGAGAGGTTTGTAAAAGGGAAAAACTGGCTACCAAATTGGGCCAAGAAAAATTTGATTCATCCATTCTCTCATAGAAGTTTGGGTCCTTAAGACTAACCTCTTATTCTTTTTGTAGGTTCAAGTGAGAGGAGGCATCCAAATTTGGTATTTGGATAGTGGTTGCTCAAAGCATATGACTAGGAACATGGAACAGTTTCCTTCACTTGAAAGTCTCAAAGGAGGAAATGTCTCCTTTGGAAACGGAAAGAAAGGTGAAATCATTGGGGTTGGTAAGGTAGGTAAGGATGAAACACGATCCATTGAACATGTGTATCTAATAGATGGCTTGAAATATAGCCTGATCAGTGTATCACAACTGTGTGACANCTAACCTGGTTTCTTTTACTTCCACAAAATGTTTTGTGATTAACCTGCTTACTGACAGATTGTTTTGCAAGGAAAAAGAATGAATAACATCTATGTCATAGACTTGTCCACACTTTCTGAAAATGAATTCACTTGCCTAAGTGTGTTGGACAGTGATCCCCTCCTGTGGCACAAACGACTTGGTCATGCGAGTCTAACTCAGCTTAACAAACTAGTCTCTAAGGACTTAGTGGTAGGATTTCCTAACATTAAGTTCAATGAAGACAAAGTTTGTGAGGCATGTGCCAAGGGGAAGCAGGTAAGGTCCTCTTTCAAAAGTAAGAAAATAGTCAGTAACACCAGGACGTTGGAAGAAAGTATACATGTTGTCTTTGATGAAACTAACATTCTTGCTGAGAGACAGGAACCAGAAGATGAGGAGCTTGAACTGGTAAGAAGCAGTGATCACATTGAAGCAAGCATGGAAGGTGAAACAGGTGATAGACTAGGTTCAACTACGCCAAGCATCATGATAGGGGGAATTCAACATATGCAACCTGGCCCTAATCCTGCTTCACAACAACAAGACACCATGGAATCATCTAGGAATGAACAGCTGGTACTTAAACCACACAGATATCAGAGTTCTCACCCTCTTGAGAACATCATAACAGATTTGGCATCTGGAATCAAAACAAGATCATCCTTGAAAAATCTGTGTGCGTTTGATGCCTTTCTATCCATGATCGATCCAAAGAACATTGGGGAAACCCTACAAGATGATGATTGGGTAAATTCCATGCAACAAGAGCTGAATCAGTTTGAAAGAATTCAAGTATAGCACTTGGTACCCAGGCCACTAGATAGATCAGTGATTGGCACCAAGTGGGTCTTCAGGAACAAGCTCGATGAGGATGGAACTATTACAAGGAATAAGGCAAGATTAGTTGTTCAAGGGTATACTCAAGAAGAAGAAATTGACTATGATGAGACCTTTGCCCCTGTGGCAAAACTGGAGGCAATCAAACTTCTTATAGCATTTGCTACACACATGGAATTCACTCTTCATCAGATGGATGTTAAGAGTGCCTTTCTCAATGGCTATCTGAAAGAAGATGTATTTGTCAAGCAGCCTCCAGGTTTTGAAAGCAAGGAGTCACCTGACCACGTATACAAACTCGACAAGGCTCTATATGGTCTCAAACAAGCACCAAGAGCATGGTACGAACGATTATCAAAATTCCTACTAGAACATGGGTACAAACGAGGAAAAATTGATAGTACCTTGTTCTTAAGGGAAAAGGGTAAGGATCTCCTGGTTTTGCAAATATATGTGGATGATATCATATTTGAGGAGACTTCTAAAAAATTGAGCAAGGAATTTGCTATGCTAATAGGAAGTGAGTTTGAGATGAGTAGATGGGTGAGCTAAACTTTTTCTTAGGCTTGCAAATTAAGCAAAAACCAAATGGAACAATGATCCACCAAAAAAAGTAGGTGAAAGAATTGCTCAAGAAGTTTAAAATGGAAGACTCAAAAGAAATAGACACTCCCATAGCCACAGCTACAAAATTGGATGTGGATGAACCTGGTTCATCTGTTGATCAGAAGCTATACAGAGGTCACTGCCAGCAGACCTGATATTGTGTTCATCGTGGGATTGTGTGCTAGGTTTCAGGCAAATCCAAAGGAGTCCCAGCTCACTGCAGTAAAGAGAATTTTGAGATATTTGAAAGGCACCACTGATTTGTGCCTTTGGTATCCTAAAGGTAGTAATTTCAACCTTGTAGGATATGCTGATGCTGATTATGCAAGATTCCTGGTTGACAGGAAAAGTACTTCAGGTATGGCTCACTTTTTGGGTTCATGCCTTGTGTCTTGGGCTACCAAGAAAAAAAATTCAGTAGCCTTGTCTACTGAGGCTGAATATGTGGCTACAGCCTCATGCTGTGCCCAGTTGTTATGGATCAAACAAAAACTCATGGACTTCGGTATTGATGTGGGATGCATTCCTATTTTTTGTGATAACACTAGTGCTATTAGTATGACGAAAAACCCGATTCATCACAAAAGGACTAAGCACATAGATGTTAGACATCATTTCCTAAGGGATAACTATGAAAAAGGAATGATCTCAATCGAATTTTGTGCTACTGATCATCAAATTGCTGATATATTCACTAAATCACTTAGTAGGGAGCATTTTGAGAGAAACAAGCTGGAATTAGGGATGATTAAGATCACCTGATTAAAAAAAATTATAAATGAATTTTTTTTTTGTTTTGCCTAGAAAATTTTAATTATGTACTTAATCAGATTAATAATTGCTCAGCATCATGTCTTTATTGACATACTCTTGTGCCATGTATTAATATGATTCCCTGGATACTAATAAATGTTTATCTATCTTTATAAATTGACGCAATTTAAAGATTTCTAACAGGATGAACCTGGTTCATCTATGTTGATTCATCTGACTGACAAGGTACGTACTTTTCTCCATATATTAATTCAATTACAGTCACACATGAGCAGGATTCTATCTATATTTGGTTCATTTCAAAGTCTTTATACTAATCCCTAAATGAAACCATTCCAAGAAGTCACGTCAGTACTCAATTAGCCTAGAAGTAGAGAACTCTCAGCCGTCAAATAATGACACTCCTACAACTATTAGACTTCCACTTGAATAAATTTTTTACCCGTTGTATAATTAATAGCCATATCTTATAAAAGGAAATCATAACTCCTCTCTTCATAAAGCTACCTTCAAACCAAGTTCAACCCATACTACACAACCCAAAACTTACAACTCGTCCTTTTTTCCTAACAATACATAAAAATGTCTTCACCACCACCAGCTTCTTCTTCTAATTCATCACCTAATCGTGATTACGATGGAGGACATTCTGAATCTGTCTCCAATTCTCCATCCTTTTACAGTTCTGAATCACCAGAAATTAAATCCACCCCTAAAAATACACCCATTTCTGAACCCACTCCAACCCTACTCCTGCCCCCAAGAATCGTCGTGTCAAAGTTCTTGCCCGAAAATCTGTTGCTTCTGGGGCTAGGGAAAATTCTTGGAGGATCTTATTAAAGCAGACAAAGGTACTAAGTCAGATTCGTCCAGTGAATCCTTTAAATCAGCTAATGAGGAAGACACACCTGGTTAAACCAGTTCTGAAAAAGGTAATCTTGAATCGACTCTGAATTTACTTCTGCTGATAAAAGATTCATGTTGGTTGGGTCTGCTATTGATGTTGAAGTACCTGGAAGGAAGAGGGGTGGTAGAAAAGAAAGGATTCTTGAGAGAGAGGGAAAAGAAGTTGTGAGGGGATCTGGGGAGGATGGTACCACGCTGGTTATCTATGGTCCCATTCATGAAACTGTTGGAGAAAATGTCACTGATTTAGGGGGAAGCATAGTTTAGGAAGCTGCAGCAGGTATTGCAAGTCTGAAGAAAGGAACAAATGAACCCGGTTCATCTGGGGAAGAAACATTGGCTGAAAGGTTGAAGAATCTGGGGGAGTCCTATAACCCCAAGAAAAGGAGTCAGAAGTCCAAGAAGGCAACTCACCCAGTTCCTTTAAAGAAAAGAAATTTTTTTGAAGTTGTTGATGTTCCTGCTCCAAATGTAAGAGCTACTCGTAGCACTGTGAGAGATGAAGAAGATAAATTAGAAAAGGCTCTGAAACAGAGCATGAATAAGAGGGCAGCAAAAGGAAAAGCAAAAGTTGGAGAGCATGTTGAGGCTATTGATATTGAAGAGACTTTGTTGGACCTGGTCTAACAGGAGGAGAAGCCTGCTCCAGGTGTGGCTGAGACACCAAAACCCACAAAGCCTAAGGCTTCTTCAAAGAAGTCAGCTAGAATGTCCGTCACACCAACAAGATCTGTTAAGAGGACCAAGGCCAAGCCAAAGAAAGTGAAAATTATTGAGGATGATGATGCAGACTGGAGTGGAGAGGAGGAGAAGGAAATAAGAGAGGTGATTGATAGAGTTACCATGTTTGGAAGAAGAAAAATAATGAAGGGTAAGCTGGTGAAGGATATAGAGGAGCGTGGAATGCAATATCTGATGGAAACTCTGGAGGTGCAGGGCTGGAAGAACCTGGTCCTTCGCATGGAAGGCAGGCCAACAAGAGCTGAGTTGGTAGAATTCATGGGAAATGCCATTGTCAAGGAAGGCAGGGTCACCTCCATGGTCAAAGGAATTGAAGTTTCCTTTGATGTTAAAGAACTGGGTGTTATTCTGAACATACCAGCTGGGGGCTATGAGGACTACACAAGGCAAAGATGGCCTTGTCTAGATAGGATGACCTCAGCAATCAAAATCACCAGGTTCTTCAGTGATAGTGAGAAGGAGATTGAACCCAAGCCGGTTTACAAGAGTGAAATGAAGCCAGAGCACAAGCTACTCTTTGAGTTCGTCATCAAGTTCCTACTGCCTAGACAAGAAAGAAGGCACATGGCAAATTATATGGATCTTACCTTGATGGAATGCTTGTACAGGGGAAAGCAAAAAAATTGGCCGGCTTTCATCATCCAACTCTTTGACAGAGTTGTGAATGGAACCAAAGAACACGCAATTCCATATGACTTCATTCTCACAGCAGAGCTTGCACATTTTGGGTTTCCAGTAAAGAAGGCTAAGATGGCTACTGCCAAAGACTATTTTGGGAAGGAAACTTTGCTTACATGTGACTACAATGTCAATGTTCCTGTGGATGAACCTGGTTCATCTAGGAAGCAACCAGTCAGCAGCAAAGTTAGAACTCTGGTGCAGGAAAACGAGATTAAGGATATGGAGATCTTTCGTTTGAAGTCTCGTGTGATTGAGGTTGAAGCTGAGCGGGATGCTCTTAGGGCTGAATTAGCAAAGGAGAAAGAAAAGAACGAGGGTGTTCTTCAGAAGATGCTTTCTCTCCTACAATCCAAGACCACAAACTCCTCTGCACCTTCCCGTCCTTAGGCTTTCCAGAGCTTCCAAAACCCCTCTTTAGACCAGTTATTCAGTTTCAGTTATTTTTACTCTGTTTTTTGCTCATGGTTGGTTTGTTTTTGTTTTTCTGTATGGTGGTTGATAATCGTTACTAATCAATGAATTTTTCTTCTAGTTATTGACTTGTCTCAATTTCTTAGTTAGCTAACATTTATTGGCTTCTTGTGTTGATTAATCATGCTTTGCACCTGCAGTTGCCTCAATGGCCATGAGTAATAATTAATAAATCTGGTAAGTGTATCATTTTGCAAACTTTTCGATGATGCCAAAAGGGGGAAGATATGTGCTGAACTTTTTCAAAAAGTTTTTTCAAAGTGATATTTATAACCTAATGAACCTGGATTCTCTATGATTAATTCTTAAAACCATACAAAGTGGTTGCAGTGTATACATGATTAATCATGGAGTTTGTCATCATCAAAAAGGGGGAATTTGTTGACCCATGTCACTGCATAGTTTTGAAGATTGACAAATGGCTGACCAGTTGAACCAGGTCCATCAGAGCACACATCTTGAACTGAATATCTGGCACATGAACCGTATATGCATAGGAGATATCTGTGAATGACAAATATCAATGAACCAAGAGATTGTCTCCTAATGCTAAAAGGTTGCAAACTGATGAGATGATTGAAGTCGAATTCAGCAAGGAAAGTAACAAAATAAAGAAGTTGAGTTTGGTATGAATTATCTTCACCCAGGTAGAGTTGGACTAGAATTGGACGACAAGCTCAACTGACTCTATAAATACTTGATGTATTTATGCTGGAATGAGAAACGCACAAAAGCTGAAGTGAATCAAAATTTTGAAAGCAAAGTTCCCAGAGTCAATATGCTAGTAGAGTCATTGTGCGATTAAAAGGCTACAGATCAACTAAAAGAACCAGTTTCATCTGATTGATTATTGAGTCTAGTTGATTGTAGTAGGAGTTTTAATATTGTATCTTTCAGCTTTCATAGAAGCAATTGTAATAGGTACGCATTGTTCAAGTTAGAGTTAACTTGAGGTGTGTAGAAATTAGTTAGGATCTAGTTACTACAAAGGGATTAGAGTTAGTCCTAGGATTACAAAAGAGTTTATTTTGTAATTCCGTTTGGCTCAGAGTATTTAGTGAAGAGTTTGAGCAAATCCTACTGAGGAGTAGGTCGTGGATTTTTCACCTTTTGAGTCAGGTGTTTTCCACGTAAAAATCCTTGTGTTTTTACTTTACTGCTTTTAATATTCCGTGGACAGTAGAAGTAAGTACATCAAGTAGAACCAGGTTCTTTTATTGAGACAACACTCGAAAATCACACAAAGTAACTTATCTTCTTGTGAGGTATTGACGTCTAAAACATCAATTGCATTACCAAGAGGGAGTATTCTTAATACAAGTTGTACCTGGAAAGTATGATTTGTAGAAAACTTTCTCTTAACATCATAGATGCAATTACATAGCTATTCAAATAAATTATGGTACTTCTTTTGCACTTCTTCCTCGGCTTCCCAGGTGTCCCCTTCAACCTGTTGGTTCCACCATAGTACTTTCATGGAGGCAATTTCTTTGTTCCTCAACTTTCGGACTTGCCTATCAATGATGGCAACTGGAATTTCTTTATAAGCCAATTCTTCATTAATCTCTATAGTCTTAACTGGAACAATAAGCGACGGATCTCCAATAACCTTCTTCAACATGGACACGTGGAACACCGGGTGCACTAAAGACATCTCTGGAGGTAGTTCTAGCATGTAAGCCACCTGAACGATCCTCTAAGTAATTCTGTACGATCTGACATACCTTGGACTCAATTTCCCTTTCTCACTGAACCGCATTACACCCTTCATAGGGTAAACCTTCAAGAATACCCAATCATTTTCTTTGAACTCCAAATCCCTCCGACGAACATCTGAATAGGATTTATGATGACTCTGAGCAGTCTTCAATCATTATGTAATGATCTTAAATTTTTCCATAGACTGATGCACGAGGTATGGCCCTATCAACTCTGTTTTCCCAATCTCGAACCACCCAATGGGAGATCTACATCTCCTACCATATAGAGCCTCGAACAGTGCCATCTGAATGTTGGCATGATAATTGTTGTTGTAGGCAAATTCTATGAGCAATAATTGATCATCCCAGCTACCTTTGAAGTCAATAACACAAGCTCGCAACATATCATCAAGCGTCTGAATAGTCTGCTCTATCTTCCCGTCAGTCTGCGGGTGAAAGGTTGTATTGAGATTTACCTGAGTACCCAAACCTTGTTGAAATTTCTTCCAAAAATTAGTCGTGAATTGTGCCCCTCGATTTGAGAGAATAGAAATTGGAGTGTCATGCAACCTGACTATTTCCTTGATATACAACTGAGCATATTGTTCTTCTATATCGGTAGCCTTAATAGGTAAGAAGTGAGTTGATTTCGTGAGTCGATCCACAATCACCCAAATCGATTTGAACTTGCGAGGAATGCGAGGTAGTCCCACCACAAAGTCCATATTGATCATTTCCCATTTCCACATCGGAATCTCTATGTTCTGTGCCAACCCACCGAGACTTTGGTTCTCGGCCTTCACTTGCTGACAGTTTGGACATCTTTCCACAAAGTCTGCTACATTTCTCTTCATATCATTCCACCAGTAGACTTCCCTAAGATCATAATACATCTTTGTAGAGTCCGGGTGTACAGAATACCAAGAAGTATGGACCTCGGTCATGATTCTTACCTGGAGATCATCCACATATGGAACACATAGTCTCCCTTGGTGACTTAGGGTACCATCATCCACGCCAAGAGAAAAGGCCATGGTCTTATGTTTATGAATCCCCTCTTTCAATTGTACCAACAATGGATCGTTGAATTGCTTCTCCTTGACTTCCACCACAAGCGACGATTCAACCCTATTTTGCACAGTCACTCCTCTTTCACTAGAGTCCGACGAACTCCCAGACTAGCCAACCGATGAACCTCCTTGGCCAACGGCCTTTGATATGACTCTAAGTGAGCCAAATTACCCATAGATTTCCGGCTAAGATCATCCACCACAACATTACCCTTCCCCGGATGATATAGGATATCGATGTCGTAATCCTTGAGTAACTCAAGCCATCTTCTCTGCCTCAGATTCAGTTCCTTCTGTTTGAAAATATATTGAAGACTCTTATGGTTCGTGAATATATCCACATGGACCCATACAAATAATGACACCAAATCTTCAATGCAAATACCACTACCGCAAGTTCTAAGTCATGTGTTGGATAGTTCTTTTCACGATTCTAGAGTTGCCTAGAAAGATAAGCTACCACCTTGCCATGTTGCATTAATACACACCCAAGTCTGATTCTTGAAGCATCAGTATACCACAAACCCATCTGTACCCTCTGGTAGGGTCAACACTAGTGCCGTAGTAAATCTCGATTTCAACTCTGGGAAGCTCCTTTCACAAGCATCCGACAATTAGAACTTAACCGCCTTATGCATCAATTTAGTTAACGGAGAGGCAAGATTAGAGAACTCATCCACAAACTTCCTGTAATATCCATCTAAGCCCAAGAAACTGCGAATATCTATTGGAATAGTAGGTCTAGGCCAATTCTTCACGGCTGAAATTTTCTGGGGATCAACCTCAATTCTTCTCTAGAGACAACATGACTCAAGAACATGACAGATTCAAGCCAAAATTCACATTTCAAAAACTTTGCATATAACTGGTGCTGATACAGGGTATGGAAAACTGCCAAAGTGATCGACATGGTCCTCCCGACTTCGCGAATAAACAAGAATATCGTCAATAAACACAATCACGAAGGAGTCGAGGAAAGGTTTGAAGACCTGATTCATAAGATCCATGAAAGCTGCGAGGGCATTGGTTATCCCGAAAGACATTACCAAAAATCCAAAGCGCCCATACCGGGTCCTGAAAGCTATTTTTGAAATATCCTGCTCCTTTATCTTCAATTGGTGATACTCGGATCTTAAATCGATCTTGGAGAAGTAATTAGCACCCTGCAATTGATCAAACAAGTCATTTATTCTTGGCAGCGGGTACTTATTTTTTATTGTAACTTTGTTGAGCTACCGATAGTCAATACACATTCTTAGCGACCCATCCTTCTTTCTTACAAATAGAATTGGTGCACCCTAACGCGACATACTCAGCCAGATGAAACCCTTCTGTAACAAATATTTCAATTATTCCTTGAGCTCCTTCAATTCTATTGATGCCCTCCTGTAGTGTGGAATAGATATAGGCTACGTGCCTGGCATCACATCAATCCTAAAATCAACCTCCCTGTCTGGCGGGATCCCAGGGAGCTCATCCGGAAAGACCTCCGGATATTTATTCACAACAGGCACGGACTCAAGCGTAGGTGCCTTAGCATTGGTGTCTGTAACCCGAACCAAATGGTAGATACACCCCTTGTTAATCATCTTTGTGTCCTTAAAGTAAGAAATAAACCTACTCTTTGGCACCACATCATCTCCCTTCCATTCAATCACTGGCTCATGTAGAAATTCAAACCTGGCCGTTCTGGTTCAACAGCCAAGCTTGGAAAAACATGAATAAAGCCAATCCATCCCCATTATTACATCAAAATCAACCATCCCCAATTCAATGATATCGGCCATGGTGTCTCAACCACGTACCGTGACAACACAATCCCTATAAACCCACGCAACCATAATAGACTCGCCAATCAGAGTGGATACATTGAATGACTCTTGGAGTTGTTCTGGTTCTATCCCAAATTCCATTTCCATATAGGGAGTGACATATGAAAAAGTGGAACCGGGATCAAAAAGAGCATACACATCGTGAGATTGGACAGTCAATATACCTGTGACAACATATGGAGAAGCCTCTGAACTCTGGTGACCACTCATAGCATAGAAATTGTTGGGTCCTCCGAACTCTGTGAACCACCCCAACCTACTCCACGCCTTGCGGGCCCCGAGCTGGAGGAGGTGTTGCGGATGTAGTAGCTACAGAACTGGTTGGATGTGTTGTACCTCTACCCATGCTCGGGTGAGACGAATGGCAATTCCTCTGAATGTGACCCCTCATACCACACCCGTAGCATATGGGCTGCTCCATGTAGCAGGTCCCAAAGTGCATCTTCCCGCACCTAGGGCAAGGGGGCCTCCGCTGCTAATGAAATCTCCCAACGGACTGACCATGCTGGTGGGATCCCCCGTTGCCCTGGCTGGGCCTAAAATGGCTCCCCTGCTGCTCACTGGGCCCTGATGGGAGAGCATTAACTGACGACTGAGAAAAAGACTAGGAAGGCCCTAATGACCCTCCTCTGAAAGTTGTCCTACCACCACCACCACCACCAGAAGTACCACTGAAGTTGCCAGCTGACGGGGCCTTGTTGCTACTCTCTCGCTCTATTCTATTCTTCAGATTGTGGGTCTCTGTGGCTTGAGAAAATGCCACCATCTCATCGTAGTTCATATCAAAATTCAAGGCAACTGTAGTAGCCTCATTAACAACCAATGGGCTAAGGCCCTGCACAAACCGACGCACTCTAGCCTCCATAGTAGGCAACATGTCGATGGTATATTTGGACAGGCGCGCGAATGTCATATGATACTCCCACACACTCATGCTAACTTGTTTCAGGTTCTCAAACTCGGCGGCATGGGCTGCCTTAGTCTCGACAGGCAATAAATGATCAATGAAAGCATCGGCAAACTCACTACACCTCGCCAGAGGGATTCCCTCCTCATGGGAGTCCTCCCACATCTCAAACCATGAATAGGCCACCCCTTTCAGGCGATAGGAGGCTAACTCTGCTCCCTCTGTCTCTGTAGCACGCATAACTCGGAGGGTCTTGTGCATATCGTCGATAAAATCCTAGGGGTCCTCCTCAAGATCATTACCCGTGAACACCGGGAGGTCCAACTGGAGGAATCTGTTCACCTTGGAACTAGTAGAATCCCCTGGATGACTATAAGAAGTGGGTGCAACATCTGATCTCTAGGCCCGGGAAGCCACTATTTGAGCCAACATATGTATGGCTCCCCTAAGATTCCCATCGGATACACCGGGACCGGAAGCTGGGGCTGGAGGTGGAACTGGAATATCATTCGGAGGGATCGTTTCACCCTCAGTAGGTGTAGGGATAGGTGTGGTCTGGCAAGGTGCAGTAGAATTATGCAATGTAGTAGTCGAGGGAATATTCTCACCCCTTGGGCACTCACCCGCATCATCAAGTAAAGGGCCAACTGCCACTCCTGGGGTGGCATTGGCTCCTTGGCCAGTTCTTGCTTCCTAGGTGCTATATACTGAAAATCAGAGCAATGTACGAGTTAAAGCAGGAACAATCTTACAATCAACTTTATCGCACGATCTAGATCATCAAAGAAAGGTATTATTCCTACATTCCCAAGTAGGCTCCTAACTATAGATTTAGTCGACAACACGCCGATAAGAAGGACTCTACTAGACATGGCTCTGAGACATCCTAGGACACTTTAAAACCTTAGGCTCTGATACCAAGTTTGTCACGCCCCGAACTCGGGGAACGCGACCGGAGCTCAACAGAGTCACCTCGGTTGAGCAAACTTGCATACTGCCATCTACCCAAATCACCCACAAATAATGAGAAGAGTGCATCTCATTAATTAGATAGTAAGAAGTCATGTGAACAACACCGGTTCATTTCCATTAATTACGTCATTAACAAGTCTTCAAACAGTACATCGTACAATCATAGTTAAAGTGAAACAGATGATACAATTACAACATTTTTAGTTTAGCCTTCCCAAAACAGATACAACCCACACTATGTCTACGGAGCCTCTACAGGAACAAAAGAGTGTTATGACAATGCCGACAATAAGGCCTCAACTATACCTCAAAATGCTATGTACAAAGGATAGATTATACAGGAGCCCGAAATGAAGTGGGGCTCACCAAATCAGCTGAGGAGAGGGTGTGCTGCTATCACTAATCAATACCACCTGCAATGGAACTACTTGCATCCATTAAAGATGCAGTGCCCCCGGCAAAATGGACATTAGCACATATGAAATAGTACTAGTATGTATAACTAAACACCCTCTCAATAGAACGAGTAACAATAAATAGAGAAGGAATCACGAAATCAATAAGAGACTAAAATAGTAACAAAGTCTCATATTAGGGAAAAGGTAATTTCAAGAAAGTTCAACATTTTAAGTCAGGAGACCTACACCGATATACTACCGTGTTTTAGCACGGAGTCGATGTGCGGCCCACGAAACGGTTTTGCGATCGCATAGTTGACCGCACAATAACATCCAAACTTGCCAATTTTCTGCTTCACTCTGCGGTCATTCTGCGTCCCGCAGAGCGATTCTGTGGCGCATCTTAGGCCGCAGAAATGTCCTCTTCTGCCAAAAATTTTCCTTTACTCCCCAGCGCACTGTTCAACCCAAAAAGTCTGTAGTGCATTCGCCAACACATAAGCGTACCCCGGCACCAAAAAATCCCTGACTTTGGGCAAAATTTTACGGGGCCTTACATCGTTATAGTGAAGTTTTACTTTAATAACATTAACATAATTAAAATGGTTTATATACCTTATCAATTGTCTAATGTAAAAAAGAAAAGTCTCTCTCTTTTCCTACTTTAGGAAATTCGCGTAGATTATCATTTATCACTATTTGCACAAAGGGTCTGTTTGGAAAGCCGCCTAATAATTGGAATTGGTGTAATTACAAGTGCAATTTCGCAGTCAGATAAGATTTTAAATGATGTAATTATCGAAACCTAAAAGTTAATATAATAAATATATGCTTATAAATAATTTTTTATAAGTATAAATAATATTATATATGGTATTTAAGATTCATATTTTTTTCTTGAATATACATTAATTAGTAATTATATATTTATAATTAATATTGTAAAAATAATTGATATATATTTTCCAAATCAATAATATTTATTTTAATTAATTATAAAAACTAATAGCATACGGGAACATCATGAAATGCATGTTTGATAAAATAAATTAATATTTACAATTATAATGTCATAACATTATTCAAATGTTTGACAAAACTACTCTATCAATTCTAACTAAAAATGAACAACATGCAATGTGAAATAATAAGCCAATACTACTAAAATAAGTAAAACGAAATCATAGATATAACCTAATTTGAAAATAAGTAAATAGTTTACCATATGTCAAATTCCAACATAATAAAAATAAGTTCCAATACAACTTAAGATTAGCAAACATAATAAGTTTATAACCTCATTCAACAATAAATTTCTACTTTAGTGACATCACTCATTATATGCCAAGTTTGTTTATGACTCATTATTTCAAATATTGGGTGTAGTTTCAAAAACTAGAATAATAATGCAGTTATGCTAAATGAAGAAAATAAAATAAATAAGAAATAAAATATACGAGCAATTACATGGAATCAGAAGAATTAAAAGTAGAGAAATAAAAGATAAATAATGTACAAAAATAAAATATTTTAAAATTAAAAGAAATTGAAAAGTAAAAGTTGAAATAAAAACTAAAAATTAAAAGAAATTAAAATAATGGAAATAATAAAAATTTATAAAGAAAATAAGTTAAAATAAAAAAAAGGAAAGAAATTAAAAAGTAACTTTGTAATGATACAATGTAATTACCACCAATTCTCACCTCTCCCCCCTCCTTGAGAATTGGAGAGTGTAATTACACCTCTCCAATTACACCTAAGTCTGTTTGGAAAGTCACCATGTAATTGAAATTGGTGTAATTACTATGGTAATAATTACACAACCTAGTAATTACACAATTGTGTAATTACGACGACATGGTTGTTTGTCATAGTGTTATTACAGTGCAATTACAAGTTTATTATTTGATTACACATGTGTAATTACACAGTTAAGTTAAATTTTAAATAAAGTAATTATCAAACCTTAAAAGTTAATATAATAAATATATGCCTATACATTTTTATAAGTATAAATAATATTATAATTGGTATTTAAGACAAATTTTTTTTCGTGAATATACATTAATTATTAATCATATATTTATAACTAATATTGTAAAAATAATTTATATATATTTTCCAAATTAATAATATTTAGTTTAGATACTTACAAAAACTACGTTTTGTAAGAACATTATGAAATTCATGACTCATAAAATAAATTAACATTTATAAATATAATATCATAGCATTATCCAAATGTATGACAAAATTATTCTATCAATTCTAACTAAAAAAATCAACAACATGCAACGTGAGCCAATACTACTAAAACAAGTAAATTGGAACCATGAATATAACACAGTTTTAAAAAAAAAAAAATTAGTTAAATATGTGTCACATTCCAACATAATAATAGTAAGTTCCACTACAACTTAAGATCAGGAAACGTAATAAGTTTATAACCACATTCAATAATGAAATTCCATTTTACTTGCATCACTCATTATATGCCAAGTTTGTTTTTCTAATATTAGGTGTAGTTTTAAAAAATAGAATAATAAAATAAATAAAAAATAAGCAATTACATGGAATCACAAGAAGTAAGGGTACATGAATAAAAGATAAATAATATACAAAGAAAAATATGTTTTAAAATTTCAAAAAAATTAAAAAGTAAAAATAAAATTAAAAAAAATTTAGAAATATAAATAAAAAGTTATAAAGAAAATAAATTAAAAATTTAAAAAAAAAAGAAAAAAACTAAAAAGCAACCTTGTAATACACATATTATCAATTATTACACTCTATTCCATACTGATCACGTAATTAGTTGACTAAACAAATATGTCTAAATGTGTAATTATATTTAATTTCATCCAAATTCAATTCCTAGCTTTCCAAAGAGGCTACTAATTTTATGTTGGCCAAGTAATTCCACCTGATTACACGAAAATTCAATTCGCTTTCCAAATCTTCCGTTTATAAATCCCACACACACTTGAGTCTTCCAGCCTGCAACAAACTCTACGTCCCCCACCTCCAACCCCAAACACACCAATCCCCACCCCGCTTTTTTCCTGCTAAGTTAAAAGGGGCCATGGATCTGCAACCCGGAAAGCATGACTCGGCGGCGACTCAGTCGGATGCAACCGTTGTGGTATCGGTGCATGACGGTGACACCATTAACAATTGTCATGACCAAAAGGTTCAGTGGTTCACCACATTCCACGCGCTCTCTATATTTTATTTTATTTATTATGGGACAATGTGCTTTGTTTTTTTGCAGTTCCTTTTTGTTTGTTTGTGTTACGTAAAATCTTGTGCCTTATTTTATTTGGATTTTTTGTTTCTACATTTTGTTGCGTGTATTCCAAATTCTTAGCTGCGTCGAAGGAAAAACTGATTATAGGAACACTTTTATTAGGTCTGGTGTTTGCGATGAATAGGTGATTAGGTGTAGTCCTTATAAGGCTTACCTAGTAAAAATGGTAAACAACCTATTATACTGTTAGTGCATATAACTTAAATAAATTAGTGAACAAGGCACTCAATGGAATGGTCTAGTGGTTGATGAAGCTGTAATGAAGAAGATACCAAGATTCGGACCCCGGTAGGGTAAAAACATTGAGTGGTTTTCTTTCAGTCTGCCTAAGTCTAGTTGAGTAAGAGACTAAGAGTTACCTGATAGTTGTAATACTAATTAGGAGGATGAAAGTACCGGTGAAATAGTTGAAGTGCAAGCAAACTGGCTCAGAACCACCGTTAGAAGAAAAATAATTAATAAAATTCATATAACCAAGCACAAATAAATTTGTATTGAGGTATAATTTTAATGATGATGATGACAAGATTTTCTTATTCCAACTCCTTTATTATCTTAAGATTGTTATGCTGGAGAATAGATATAGCATATCTTTCATATTTTTTGATTTCTTTTCTCGACCTTTTAGCTGAGGTCAAGTGTAAAGCTTCCTTTTTAGTGACAAAATATAGCTGGAAATTCCATAGTTCAGTTGGCTTGCAAACATCCAAAGCAAGCATTTTGACACCCCCAGTCAATTGAGAAATGGAAAAATGTTGTTTTTAATATTGGCTACGTGATTAGAAGTATAATAGTCAATTGTGACATTATTTATAGCGTTAAAATGGGGATCTCCCCAGGATATAAGCTTATCCTTGCTAAGGGCATGGCATGAAAGATGTACTTAAATAATCTTACAAGATACAAGATGTTTATTCTCCCCAGGATACAAGATGTTTATTGGTCGTAGGGGAAATTTCTCACTCTGCTTTCGTTAAGCTCAGTTGAAGTGCAGCATTCTGAATTAGAGCCGCTTGGAAGGGTGTATAACATTTCATACAGAGATTCTATGCAACTTTTAAAAAGCTATTATCTTCAAATGATGAAATTTGGAAAAAATATGATGATATTGAAAAATTTAAAGAAATATTTTTAACTATGAACATTTCATACAGTTGTTTTTGGATCATTTTCTTTCTCGGAAAATTTACAGAAATATCTTTAAATGTACCATGTGTTTAAAAAGAGTTACATCTATGATGGAGCTAGCCTATCGAGCTTCACCCAATGGTAATATGATGTTTGAGAGCGGAGACAACTTATTTTATTTGTGAGAGTTGCTGAGAGTTTATATCCTTAACTAATGCCTATAATCATTTATCTGATATCTCTCGCAAATTTGATTCCACTCCTTTTGGATGCATTGATTTCAAATCCATGTATACACTAATGGTGTTCTGCACGAATCTTATTGTCCAAGGAATTTTATGATAATTTTCAATTTGCCTCAGTTTCTCTCCACCTGGATATTATTCATAACATTTGCAACTCTTTTACATGAATAAGACAAGGTGGTTTTTCAAATATTTCTGTGACGAAGTTTTCCTCATATTTGAAATCAAATAATCTATCAAGTCAAACAGAGTCTTGAAAATCCAATTACTTTGAACTCCCTTGGTTTCTAGTTCACTAGTTTCGGGAATTTGTCATTTCTCTACCAACAATTTTACATGCAAAGTTAAGTTGTCTCTACTAGCCTCTATTTTAAAGTTGTTTTTCATTTTCTTTCTCGGAAACTATATTGGTTTAGGACACTGGACGATGGGGGAACCTGGTCCTTGCATACAAGACCTTAGGAGTTGTTTTCGGTGGTCTTGTCACATCTCCACTTTATGTATATCCATCAATGCCATTAAAATCTCCAACTGAGGATGATTATTTGGGGATCTACAGCATAATGTTTTGGACGCTCAGTCTAATTGGTGTTATCAAATACGCTACCCTAGCTCTCAAAGCTGATGATCAGGGCGAAGGTATTGCTGATCCCTGTCTCTCTTTATACTTTTGCTACTTATGATTGAGGTGTTTCGAGGATTAAGAAACTGTTCTATGACTTCATACAAAAAAATTACTAATCTTTTGAGAATGTTGGAGGTGTTAGTGAAGGATGTATATTAAAAAAATTTATTGCGCTAGTGCTATTTGAATTTTAAGGTAAATATAAATGAGATTATTCGTATTCTTTTCGTTTTCATTTTGTTTTTGGTTCTCTTTTTCAGAATGTTTCTGATCTTTGTTATCCACTTATCCTACACATTTTAGATATAAGAGATTTTGTTTGGCTGAATAATAGGACTTTATCCACAGGGGTTTGCTCAATCGGCAAAGGTTGAGGGACTTGTGTCTTAGGTCACAGGTTCGAGCTATATGCCAACCAACTAGGGTTGGGCATATATCGGGTATGACCGATAGCCCGAACCAATAAAATGCTATTGGATTATGGATATCGGGTTATTGCGTAAATAGATCGATAACGGTTTAATGTTATTTGACTATTGGGTTATCGGTTCGGGTCTCGGTTTGCCCAATTTTATTAACGGTTTAACCGATAGCCCAATAAGCTTTAACAAAATTATAATTTTACCCACTAAATATATAAAGCCAGCTTATGGTTTCATTCTCTCAATTCTCTCGGCAGTTACTCTTCATGTTCAGACCTTATTCCTTAGAGTAAGTTTTAAACTTTTCTGAATTTCTCATCTTAATTCTTCCATTAAGATGTGTAGTTCTATATTTTAAATAATTAATTGTTTAGATTTTTAGTTTATTTTTATTTTTATTTCTTTTGTTGCACTGGTTCTTTAATATTTAGAAGATAAGGAATTTATCATTTTCCTATTAGTTATGCCCGCTTGCAGTGAGATAATTAATAAGATTAATTAGATTGTTGAATGTCTTATTCCTTACTCCTACTAACTTATAACTTTGAAACTTGAGATCATTCGTTGGGATTTTCAAATACAAAGAAAGTGTTCTTTTCTAAAGTTGAAATTTAATCCATTTTTTCTTATGAGAAAAAATTGAGCTCCTTCTTAACAGTATGATCACGATTTCTATAATAAAAATATGAAACTTTTGGAGATTTTTTATTATTATCAGGTAAACCGATAATCTAATCGATAAGGATCGATAACCGACAAACCGATACCCGATAACTAATATTTTATCGGTTCGGTTATCGGTTTAGCATATTCATAAATCGATAACCGATATGCCGAACCGATAACATTCACAACCGAACCGAACAGACCAATGTCCACCCCTACAACCAACTAACTCTGGTATTTATGTAGAGAAGGGTAGAGGGGCTGGCCCATCATCCCCGAGGTTCAAGGGCTGTGATTGGCCCAAAGGGTCGGCTCCAGACAGATTTTCCTATCATAAAAAAAGTAAAAGAGTAGGACTCTTTATCTTAAATACTGAATAGTTAATAGCATTGCGTCCCTTCCTAATTCTCTTTATTTTTCGGTTGAAATTCCTTTTGAAAGTCACCGCAGTGTTTCTTCATTTCGCTCTTGATGTAATCATTCAAGGAACTTTAGTTCTTGAACATGGTCTTTGGCAGGTGGAACATTTGCTCTTTATTCATTACTCTGCAGGAATATAAATATTGGGATTCTTTCTTCCAAGAGTGTCAGTTTGAGTTCCAGCCATTCCTATGTTAACCAATCAAAAAAGCCAAGTAAGCTGGGTAAATTTTTTGAGAGGAGTTTGATTGCCAGAAGGGTACTGCTTTTCATTGCAATGTTGGGTATGTGTATGCTAATCGGTGATGGCATACTTACACCTGCCATCTCAGGTATATTAGCTTTTGTTGGGCCGTTTAGTTTGCTTTCAGCATCTTTTCGAGTTCTCATCAATTTTCTTCTTTCACTTTCAGTTTCATTAATTGTCCCTTCTTTCTGTTAGTGTTGTCTGCAATGGATGGGTTAAGAGCACGTTTTCCCTCTGTCAGTAAATGTAAGTATGGCAGAATGTAGTGTGCTACAAATTATTCATTGTACAGAGAGGCATTTAAGATTTTGAGGGTAACTGGGAAGTGGTAGAGGTACACTTTTGATACTTGTAGGTTCTTGGTTTAAGGTATTGTGCTTGTTTTTAAAAGACAGACCTTTCACAGACTTTCATATTTATATTGCTTAAATCCTGATTCTGGTAACTATTTGAAATAACCTGGATCCTCATTCTAGTAATTAGTTGAAGTAATTAAGTGATGATAGAACACTTTAAGGTCAATAAGTCAGATTAACAAAAAGGAGATGCAGAGAAGTTGCTGAAAGTTGGAAGTCTTTTTAAACACTAGATCGTGCGCGAACGATGTTTATTGGCCCCCTTAATCTAAACATCTCTCTCTCTCTCTCTCTTTATCTCTCTCTCTTTATATATTCACAATTTCTCTGTTTGCTACTTGCAGCATTGATCGAAGCTCTCTCAGCAATCGTTCTCATTGTTCTATTCCTCCTGCAGAAATTTGGTACTTCACGAGTGAGTTTCTTGTTCTCTCCTATCATGAGTGCATGGACTCTTACCACTCCTCTTGTTGGGATATACAGTATCATTAAGCATTATCCTAGCATATTCAAGGCAATATCACCCCATTACATAGTCCACTTCTTCTTAAGAAATGGAAAGCAAGGATGGATATATCTTGGTGGTACTATCCTCTGCATTACGGGTAAGCCTCAATATTGGTGTGGTCTGCAATAGTTTTTCATTTGGATTAAGATATATATCCAATTCCTCATGTTTTGTCTCGCTGTTTGGAAATTCACATGGTACGGGCCTTGAAATATTATATTCTTATGATAGGAGTAACTGTGAAAGTGGGGATATTTTTTGCTTTATTGATAACTGGATTATGTGTAAATGTGATGTATGACATAAGCAGAGATGATCCTTGATCCTATCATGCGGTAGTTCCATTTGACCCAGAGGTCACTGTTTGGGTCTTCAAATATCTGTATTTTTTAAAGTACATGTCTTGCTTTATCACATTATTCATTGTTCGCTTTTAGGTTTAGTTTTGGAAAAAGTCAATAACGTTTTTCCCTGAACTAGTTCCGAAATGTTTGTTACTTGCATCATCTTTGCAAATGACCTAATATTCCTCTTTACTTGTCCAAAGTGTATCTATACCTCCCTGAGTGGTGACTAGATAAATATAACGAGATGAGAGAAGGGGGAGTTTATGCACGTGCTGTCACGCGCTATTTACCTCTATTCTTTTTCACTCCTTTTCCCTTTTTAAATATTTTTTGTTTTTCGGCGTGGGATATTATTGGGTATGTTGTTTTTGTTTTTTCTTCTTTTCCTTTTATTTTTGCAATTAAGATTGGGGAAAACGTGGACCAATTAACATTTATGCAATCAATGTCTACCCTTGGCGGGAAAGGCTCAAAGCCGGTGTCTTGCTCATTTCAGATTCACAAAAACTCAAAATCAGATGGAATGGAGGTGAACATTATTGTGAAGTATGTTTACAGTACAAAAATTCTTTTGGCTTTCTTTCTTTGGAGACCGCGTCTCATCGAACTTGTGTGGTTTGACAGAGATAAGGTGGAGGTTGTTCTAGATTAGTTAGCTCAGAGAGTTCCAACGTCGACCATGTCGTTTTTGTGGCTAAGACGTTGGATTCCTCACTCTTTATTTTTGTGTTGTGGGGTTTGAGGGCTAGAGAAAAAGACAGGATGCAAGAGGTTAGGGGGTGGAGAGTACCTTTCACTAAAGAATATTGGGTTGCCAGAGTTATTTTCTGGCCAAGATCTGGTAGGAGACATGGATGCTTTTCGATATCTTTTAATATATAGTTTTTTAATCTTTTTGTGGTTTGGCCTCCTCTAATCAACTTTGTTCTTCGTTTATTTTCTTTTTCTTCTTTCTTCTACAAGGCACTAAGTTATTTACAATTAAATGAAGCTGGGATCCTAATCTCATAAAATGATAAAAATTTTGAATTCATTGATCTTTCCAAAAGAAGATTATTAGGTAGATTCAAGATTATTGAAATAGGAAGTTGTGTGGAGCGGAAACCCTGAAGAACAATGAAAGTAAAATCTTATCCAGGAAAGTAATATGTCTGCTCAAATTAAAAAAATGAATTATTAACACAATGCATCAGTCAAAAGAAAAAAAAAAAGGAAACACGTTTACTAGCTACCAATTGGAGCACCACATGTTTCTTTTCGCTTCACATACCGACTGAAAGTGAGAATAATTTCTATGCCACGTGTCCTCTCCATGTGATATTAGGTACACTTTTGGCAAATAATGGGGCTAACAAATTGTCCAAAAAGTTTTAAGTATGTAACTGACTTTGGACATGTTCTGGAGGAAAATTATGAATTTTCCTGTTATTTATTTTCAACAGATGCTGGTCTTCTTGTTTCCCGCATCTTGGGAAGGCAATAGATGTGTTTGAGTATACGCAAGTAGATTAGTAAGTATCCCTCTTATTAATAGTACAATCATATCATATTTTTCAGGCTCTGAAGCAATGTTTGCTGATCTTGGACATTTCAACAGGAGTTCGATTCGGGTAAAATACTTGCTACATCTTAGAATTTCTCTTAGTCTCTTCTTCTTGCTTGCTTGCTTTTTATTATTTACGGGACCTCATTTTCTGGCAGATAGCATTTCTCTTTACTATATATCCATCATTAGTGCTGACATATGCGGGCCAGACGGCATATTTGATCAGAAATCCAAACGATCATTTTGATGGATTTTACAAGTTTATACCATCTGCTGTGTACTGGCCAATTTTTGTGATAGCCACATTAGCTGCAATAGTTGCAAGTCAATCACTGATTTCAGCCACCTTTTCTGTTATTAAGCAATCAGTTGTGTTGGATTATTTTCCTCGGGTGAAGGTAGTTCACACTTCCTCCAGCAAAGAAGGTGAGGTTTACTCACCAGAAGTTAACTACATCCTCATGATTCTCTGTGTTGCAGTCATACTAATTTTTGGAGACGGACAAGACATCGGAAATGCCTTTGGTAAGATTCTCTAAATCCTGCTTTTAATCTTGTATTCTTGGTGATTATTTTACCTGAATTAATTCCTTTACGGACACCTCTTCATAGGAGATGGTTGTTACTGTGGCCTGACATTGACTACTGCAGTTACTTCACCTAATTCACTGCTACTTGGTGATGACTTGTTTATTTTAAGGAAGAACTGGTGTAATGAACTGAGGCTAAACAAACTGTGAACCTGAATTTTCTCATACTATTTGGTTCATTTTTTTCAGAAATTTTCTTGTTTAGCATTGTCAAAATAGAAATTTCATGAATGAATAGTAGTGATACATTTCATATATGTGGTGCAAATCAAGTTCAACTAAATTTTCTTGTCTTGTTTAGCATTGCCCAGATAAAATTACATATATGTATTTTATGTTTATTAAGGAATAAATTGCATTTTTTCTATAGTTTGAGGTGGAGATCTTTTTGTCTGATTGGTGTTACTTCACACCCAGCATAAAGATACACACGCCTCCATGTGAAATATTCATCTTCATTAGGAGCTTTTTTGATAGTAGTCATGACGAGTGTGCTGCCGAAGACATTAGCAAACTGGGCTTTTCCCCTGATATCATCTACATGTGATATGCATACCCTTGATATGCTTCTATGTTGGCCAATGTATGCATGTAACAGCAGTGATTAGTGGAACGGATTTTCTTCTGACTGACAAATAAACTACAATATGGAGTCATTGTGCTAAAGGAGATCTCATCCTTTATTGTCCTTGCAACTGTTAAACTCTTTTCTATCGTCAGTGTAGTAAATATTGCATTAACTACTTAAAAATTGATTCTCTAACAGGTGTTGTTGTTAGCTTGGTTATGCTTATAACCACTATATTGCTTTCATTGGTTATGATCATTATTTGGAGAACTCCACTTGCTCTGGTCGCACTCTACTTCATTGTGTTCTTTGTGATGGAAAGTGTATATGTTAGTGCAATCTTCACAAAAATTCCAGAAGGCGGTTGGATTCCTTTTGCCATCTCTCTCATCCTTGCTTTCATTATGTTTGGCTGGTTCTATGGTAGGCAGAGAAAGCTCGAGTATGAATTGACGCACAAAATAGACTTGGAGACACTAAGGACACTGCTAATGGATCCAGGTCTTCAGAGAGTTCCCGGACTCTGCTTCTTCTATACAAATATTCAAGACGGTTTAACCCCAATATTAGGTCATTACATAAAGAACATGAGATCTCTTCACAAAGTTACTGTATTTACAACTCTTCGGTATTTGCTGGTACCTAAAGTAGCACCAGGGGAAAGGATAGTTGTTAGCAAACTAGGTCTCAAAGGGGTTTATAGATGCGTGATCCGGTATGGTTATGCGGATAAGCTTAATCTTGAAGGTGATGATTTGGTTAATCAGGTTATTGAGAGTTTACGGGCTCATCTGCTTCAGTGCTCCAACCATAATTCGACGGAGGAAGAAGACGAAATTCCCGAGTTGGAAGAGGCAAAGCTTGCTGGGGTGGTCCATATTCGTGGAAAGACGAGGTTTTATATTGGTAAGCATTGTGGGTGGTTTGATAGAACAATGCTTGCTTTCTATGAAGTTTTGCACAGCAATTGCAGATCTGCACTGCCTGCTTTGGGTGTGCCATTACCTCAACGTATCGAGGTTGGTATGCTTTATGAGGCTTGATTACAGGGCACTGGCACAGTACCAAGAAGGTCGATCACAACCGCAACAGGTAAGATCAATATTGATGCTTTCAACGTATTGATCTAATCTAGTTTCAATGCATATATGTTTTCATTTTTTTAAAAGTTAAAAGATGTATATTTTAGTGGGGTAGCATGTCCTAGGATCCTCATGTGTGAATGAGGCATGTTGTAGTTGCTATATATATAAAATATATTTAATATAGTAGCTTAGAAAGCAACTGACAAAAGCTATGGAGGAAGAGACGTTCAATAGAGAAGCTGAAAGTATTGTTTAGTGTAAAACTCGGTGGACATTTCTTCTTATATTTGTTTTGGGGCTCGACTAAATCAAGATTGCGGGGAAGTCCCATATTAGGGGGTTAAAGCGCTCCTTAACAAAAACGACTCGAAATCGTGAACTTTGGTTAAGGACGAAGGAATAGTTAATACTCTACCACATCCATTGTTGGTAATTTGTGGACATTCCTCTATACTCTATAGAAGTAGGAAACAAATATTATACTCTGTATTTTTTTTTTTTTTTTTTTAAATTTGAACTGAACCTCCATTGATCATTGAGTTGAGACTGCAGCAATTTGTTCTGTTCTACCCAAAATTACAAAACAGGGTGAGATTTGCTCAAAATATTTTACCTGTTAAAATGAAAGAGTAATGGAATCCATGGTTTTGATCAAGGACTATCTTTAAAAAATTGTGGAAGCTGATAGTTGATCTGAACTCAAAAAAATTGTTCGCACCAAAAATTTATGTTAATTTATCACTTCCTAACATGTACAAAAATATTTCTTTTCTGACTATTCCTTGACATATTGATGTATGTATAACGGTATGGTCAGTATAAACATTCTAACACAATCGATCATTATCTGAAAGCCTGAAACAGCTTGGTCAGTAGCAATACTACACAATTCATAATCTACCAGCTATAGTGCTTGATACTTCAGAGTATATGTCCGGTATTTTTATATAGTGAGAAATTGACTACAGAACAGGCATTAGGAAGGACCATTAGTCTTGGAAATGTTGCATCACCATATCCATATGCATCTGTAGAATCTTTGACATTACATCTTCTAGAATCATTGATCATTCAACAACTTCTTTTAAATTGTTGGATCTCCGGTTTTGGATTTTCATGTCAAAAAGAGTTGGATCAAAAGTCTCGTCTTTGTACCCTTCCATTGAGTTTTTGAGCAAGTACATATTGCATTAACAATAATGGGGGAGGTGGTTTTGGTTAGTTAAGTATAAAGTGTAGTTTGAGTCTTCTCAAGGAATGACCCCCATTTTGAGGGAAAGGACAGTGGGTGGGCTTATCTTTCTTACAAGGCTATGTTACTCACTGGAAATCATTTCATTTACAGGAATTGGTAAAACAAAGGGGCTCGAATTACAGTGATCTGATACCTCGCTTTCTTGATATGAGAAGTTGGTTATGTAGGAAGAAATATATATGCTTATTGGCACCTGACATAAACATCTCACTTTAGTCTTGAACTCTTGCACCCAGTGGCGGATCCAGGAATATATACAACGGGAAAGATTTGAACCGATGACCTAAAACATAGTTGAACTACCTTCCACCTGCTAAGGAGTTGGGCCTAACATTGTGCTTGGAAAGTTGATTGCTTGTATAAGGTTTCTTAATCATAAGAGTACGTGAGTAGCTATTTTATTTTATATCTGGCAACCTAAAAATATTCATACGCATAAATGCGACTCTAACTCTTGACTTTCTCAAAATATTAGGCAAAGAAGAAATAAACACATTGAATACGTTATGTTTAATGATCTCAACAGTTAAATTTCTATGCACTGGCTGTGTAAAGAAATTTTACTTTATTATATTACCTAAATGATAACTATATTTAATCGTTCATAATAATTAAGTAAGATAAGTAATTAATCTGAATATTATGGTAGGTTACCTATCACAATATATTAAAATATATGGTAATCCTGAATTATAACGGCACAAATTCTCGATTCTAATATCCTGAGCCACTATCACTCAACGATGTATCGCCACACACACTAACAACTACCAAAGGATGTGGTGCAGTGGATGAGACTGTTCTTCCCTTAATCAGAGATCTCGGGTTCGACTCCTGGGTATGGAAAAATCCTTGGTAGGGAGCGCTTCCCCCCGAATGAAGCCCTATGCGGCGCGAATCCGAATATAGTTGGGCTCCAATGCAGGTACCGAATACCGAATGAGAAACCAAAAAAAAAAAGAATTATAACGGCACACATACTATACTTAAACACAGGAAAACATATTCATGAACAGTAGAAGTGCGCGCAAGGACACTACTGTCATAGAAAACAGTGTGAAGCCTACAATGCATATAGACACCTTATTCATTTGGAACTATCACATAAAACAAAATAGAAATCAAACCTCTTTATAACAATCTCATTTGTTTCAGATTGTTGGGCTGTTTTAACGAATATATATTATAACATAGTTAGGCTTTAATGGATATTATATAACAATGTTATAGAGATGTAAATACAGTACTATCACCCGTTGTGATTTATAAAATACTAAATCACAAATGGGTGAGAATTGCATTAAATATGGCTTATTCCTAAAACTTTAATTTTAACAACAAAAAATATGGACATAAACATTTCAAAACATAAACAAATAAAAGGTTTCGCATTTGGAAATGGTCCCTCAAAATAAGCTTTATTTCCCTGCATATATGCAAGATAAAAAATAGAAGTCATCATCTTAATTGCAAGGAGGTAGGGGTGTACAAACCAAATCGAAAAACCGCATCAAACCAAAAAGTCAAATCAAACCGATTAAAAAATCCGATGTGGTTTGGTTTGATTTGGTTTGGTATTGAGTAAAAAAATCCGAACCAACCCGACATATA
>MDKI01150177.1:0-50867 GCA_005239505.1 Nicotiana paniculata
CTGGGGGCAGGGTTCAAAACACTCTATGCGAACGCACCATACTAGGTGCGAACGCGGAGGGGTGGTGGGGGTAGGCAGTGCGAACACAGAGGCTTGGGTGCGAACGCACAGAGCTTAGAGTGGGCTTGGGGCTGGGTAGCATTGTCTTGTGTGATCACGTATAGTCTTCTGCGATCGCGGAGCTTAGGGGACCCATCTACTGTGAGATCGCAACCCCCCTTCCGCGATCGCACGGGTATAATTCTCCCAACTATTTTTAAAAGCCAAAAAACATAATACTCATTACGGGATTTTCATATTTTTCACCATATTCCTCTTTTCCAAACCCCATAGAAGATTTCTAAGCCATTCTTCCACCATAACCACTTGGATAAGTAATCCTAACTCTAATTTCTTCCATTTTCTTCATCAATCACTGAATTCTAGGCCTAAAAACATGAAATTAAAGGGTAGAAATTGGGGTTTTGGGTAGAGTTAGGGCTTTTCCAATTTTTAGGAATTCAACCTCGTTTTGGGGGTCGGATTTCAAAATAAATTGTATCTTCGGACTCGTGGGGGAATGGGTGATCGGATTTTGGTCCGAACCTTGGGTTTGGACCAAGCGGGCCCGGGGTCGAATTTTTGTATTTTTGGAAGAATGATGGGAAATTTATAATTAGACTTTGGGATTGAATTATTGATTCATTATTAATATTATTGAGTCGATTATGCTTAGATACTATCGTTTCGGAGTTGGATTCGAGAGGAAAAGCAGTGCTAGAGGCTTGATTTGCATTTTTGGAGCCGACGTAAGTGTTTGGCCTAACTTTAGTAAGGGAATAGGTGTTGGGTCGTATGTGCTTCTTGTATTATCATGTTCAATGTATATGTGAGGTGACGAGTACCTATGCATTGTTTGTCAAGCATGCCCGTGAGTTTAATGTGTGAATTGCCTGTTATTATTCCGATATTTATTGTGCTTTGAAGTGGTTTCCTTTATAAAGTTGTTGAATTGCTGAGAATATCTGTTTAAGTACTTGTGATATGATACTTCAGTCGAGAACTCAATTCATTACGTTATGTACTTGTAAGAGATTGGTTATAGCTGAGTCCCTTGCCGGGCATTGCTATTATTTTGGTTGATGTCTTCCCCTTGCTGGGTGGTTTTTGAAGTGAATTTCATATTGTTGAATTCCTTTCCAAGTTGTTATTTGTATTCTGATTTGGGTGAGGAATAGTGTAAAGCACGAAGGGTAATGCCATGTATTCATCTCATTTATTTCATACATTTCATAGTGAGGAAAAGAGCACGAAGGATGATGTCGTGCCATTATTTATATTGCTTTTGTTTATACATTCCATTGTGAGGACGAGAGTAAAAGCACGAAGGGTGATGCCATGCCATTATTTATATTGCTTTCTTTTACGCATTGCATTGTGAGGATGAGAGTAAAAGCACGAAGG
This sequence comes from Nicotiana paniculata, assembly GCA_005239505.1. Lineage (NCBI taxonomy): Eukaryota > Viridiplantae > Streptophyta > Magnoliopsida > Solanales > Solanaceae > Nicotiana > Nicotiana paniculata. Next base: position 1,444 of record MDKI01150177.1, read on the forward strand.
GTGATGCGGTGTACATGTTGTTGAGTTATTATTTCATGTTGTCTTGGTTCGTTTGCATTATCGTTTGTTCAGTTATTCATGTTTTCTTCTCACTTGTTACCCCATTACTTGTCCCCGTATTACCGTGCTTAATTGCTTATTCCTTGCTACCTTATTTGGTATATATTATAGAACTGTGCAGGTAAATTGTTGTGGTCGTGTCTAGCCTCGTCACTAGTTCGCCAAGGTTAGGATCAGCACTTACTGAGTACATGGGGTCGGTTGTACTGATGCTAGACATGCACTTAATTATGTTTTAAAGATTACACAGCCGGACCCGGTGGACATCATTAGAGGGAGTATTCTTCAGTCCATTTCAGACGACACCGAGGTAGTTCCGCAGGCGTTCGTGGATCTCGGCGTCACTTTCTATCTTTCATTCTGTCATCTATGTATTTCCAGACAAATATATCATTTTTTTTCAAACTGTTGTCTTTAGCTAAATCTTAGACTGGTTCGTGAGGTTGTGACTCCATTTCTGGGTTTGTACTTAAAGGGATTTCTTCGTTATTGGCTATTATTATTTATATTTTGTTAAGCTTTCGCATTTTATCTCAATTATCTTGTTAGTGCTTATTACTTTCACTTGTTAATAAATAAATTCAGTTAACATGTTGGCTTGCCTAGCGGGTGCAACTTTAGGCGCCATCACGGCCTGAAGGTAGGATTTTGGGTCGTGACACCAAAAAATGCGTATATGATTGAAGTCCAACTTCATAAAATATGACGAATCCTAGTTAAAGTTCAGCTTATTTTTTTACAAGCACATAGAGCTCTCTCACCGATTCTGTTTCGAAAACTAAATAGAGAGTGATTATTGGATTTTTTAACAAGCGCCAAACAGTGTCATGTACCAAAAATTCTTATCCAGGATTAGGGGTGGCAAGTGGGCGGCCCGATCCCTAAACAAGTCAAGTGAGTCGGTCTTGTGAGCCGTGGTCCCAGGGTGGTCCCAGCCCCTAAATAAACGGGCTTAGCTGTCCCAGGCTAAACGGTTTTTTATAGGAATCAGCCTGGGACCGGGCCTACGAACTCATGGTCCCGGCTAAATGTGTCTGACCCGTGGGCTAAGTGTGTTAAGTGGGTCCAACAGCTAAATAGTGATTTTTTTTAAAAAAGAAAGAAATTAGAGACAAAAAGATGTTAAAAAAATATCTAAGGCAATGCCTTGTAAATTTATTATAGAATTGTGACCTAAATGTTAATCCGAATTTAAAGCCAAAAGTAAAATATATTCAAATCAATGCCTTATAATTTTATTATTCAAATCAATGCCTTATAATTTTATTAATGAGCACAACAAGATGCTAATACCACCATTGAAAAGAAAAAGAAACTAATCAAAATGTGTCAAAATACAAGTTACATAATACATACTAATTTTTTTCATACAAGTTACATGGTATCTCTTACAAACTTCATAAATCCTTCAAGGTTCGGAGGAAGTTCTGTTGGTGGTAGCGGAAAAGTAGAGAGAGATTGTGATAGATTGATATTGATTTTGTAAGAAAAATAAAAGAATGAGGGGGTATTTATAGTTGAAAACAGGGAAATGTGTAATTATAAAAAGTTTGGGGTTAAATGGCTATTTTCTAAATAGCCAACGCTATTTTTTAAAGCACAACAACTCTTTTTAAACGGCAAAAAAAATTACCGCTTGGCCCGTTTGACCCGCCAAGGGACCGGGCGGCTTGAGGAAAAGCATTCTGAAAACTTTCTATTAAAAAAATCAGAAAAATTACTTGGTCTCCAAGTACATGAATTTTAATGAGATTCATATCTTTATACCCTTTTTCACGAGTGAGCCATTACTGGAGCCAGAATTTAAAGTTTATGAGTTTTGAATTTGATATTGAATTCATAATTTGCTTTAGTTATTGGATTCGCAATTTAGTATTTATAAATAGTTAACAATTTTTTTAATACAAATACATGAAAAACGCATAGATAATAATGTAGCTTCGCTCCTAAGTGGGGATGAAGTTGCCAAAGCCAAATGGCAACACAATGTTACATCCCGCATTTTGGGGGTTCTTGGCATCCATGGTACTGCGCGCTACAGGGTGACTGGACGAGTGTCATCGCGTAGGCGATGTGTGCTAACGATGCGTTGGGAAGGAGCATCAGGCATAGGGGCTATGCATGAGGAAAAAACCATCTAGATATGTTGTGTTGCATGTCCTTGTCACGATCCAAACTAGAGGATCATGATTAGAACCCGGTCCATACTTGCCGAGCACCAACGTACATTTTATCTAACTTTCCTTATTATCTTTAAAGGCCGATGAGATCAATATAATGGTAGATATGGATCATGAACAACCAACAATGAATGATAATGGCATGAACATACATAACATAGGATGACAAGACTGCCAAGAAACTGCATATATGGTACGAGCTAAAACGTTGCATGAAAGACTATAGAACAAAAATTAGCCAACACGGCATACCAAACTATACATGAGTCGACACATGTCTATGAGCCTCTAAAGGAGCATAAGTGCTGCAACATTACCGGAACAGGGCCCCGACATACCCATAATGTCTATAACAAAAATGCACACCAAGACCACGGCAAGTTCGGAGAAGGGATCTCGCCAATAACCGTTGAACTGGGAAGCCTACTGTGGTGGGTGTTGATACCCAATTTTTTCTCAAAATATTCTTAATTGCATATATACCTTCAAAGTCATGCATTACTAGCAATTGTTTTTTTGCCAGAATTTTTCTATGTTTTATTAATTTGTCAAGTATTTTATTTCCAATAAATAATTATAAAATTGCATCACAAATGATTTCAAAAATATTTTTTGATATTATTCCGTAATTAGCCAAATTGACATCTTTTGGCTATAATTGCAATCACTTTGCAATTATAGCCCAAACATATAATTTTGTATTATTTTTTACCAAAAATTAGTCCTTTGTATTTAAAATACTAAGTAATCATTTTAAACTATTTTCTATGCATGAACTTTATTTTTTATAATTACTAGCTATTTTATAAATTATTTTAACTAATTCGAATTGGGTATTTAACAAATATCCCCATTTCATTTCAATTATAACCTATTTAAACCAGCCCAAATTCCTTATCTAAACCAGCCTAAATACCCAGGCCTAATCCCTAAATCCTACCCGATCCAATGCTGATCCTAGATTCATTATTTCTTAAATTAACCTGATGACCCCCTCCCCCAAACCTCTCTTTCACTCCTCACTCATTCCCCGTCACCCCTCTCCTTCTCTCTCAAAACTCTTTCTGCCTAACCCTAACCCCCCTCCGTAGGTTGCTTGCTCGTCGTTAATAATGGTGACTCACCACCACTCCTATCCCTAATGGCTCTCCTATGGCCGTGATTCTTGTTGTCTTGAGGTTCTCAAGGGGACCAGTGGTCGTTCACTCACCCTTGGGCCTATTCTCACCAATCTCAAGCCATCATGGCTGGATTGAGTAAGATCGTCCTATTTTATTACTAAATCTATGGCTTCTAAGACGGAATCTCTCTATCTCTGAGTTATCTCTCTCAAACCCCTAACTTCATCTCTTGGCTCTTTAGATCTGTAACATATCTGAGTATATTTGAGCTATTTTACTGTTTTTCTATGAAAACCTTTCTGATTTTCGAAGCGTCTCTTCATCTTCATAACTAAGGTTTCTGAACTTCTCTTCAAAATGATTTTATCTTATTTTTAAGTGTTATTCTATGATTTTTATTGTGTTTAAATGATTTTCATTTAGGTTCTCCCTGAACCTAACTAATTATGTTAAAAACCCCTAATTTCTTGGCTTAGCTTTGGGTTCTGAGTTTGACTTTGCTAATTTGTTCATGCGATTTGTGTATGCCTGTTTCTCATGCATATGTTCTGAGTCTCTGTGATTTTTACCATATTATGCTTATTAGGGCTTCTGCTTTGTCTCTTCTTGCCTATACTATGTTTATTTCATTCATTCACAGAAATTTGCAGTATTTTCCTTTAATCAGTACTATTTTATTTGGATCCCTGATTTCCTGTATTTGATACCCTTTACTGATTTCCGGCCTCTAAATTATATTATTACCTTATTATGTGATTGACTATATTATTAATTGGTTCCTACTGATTGTTTCCTTAACTAGACCTAATGTATTTAGCCCTAATTGCTTACTCTGTACCTATTGTGTTTGAATTATTTCCTATTTGTTATGCTCCAGCTATACATGATTTCTTTACTTACTTGTTACCTGCTCTTTACCGTTTGAACTGATTTTACTCTAATTGATTCCGATTTCCATAATCACTATACAATTTTGATTCTTACCTAATTTACCTAGATTTCAAACTACTATATATATTGCTCTCTTCTAATCTCATTATACAGTCTCATACACACACAAACCCACATTATTTCACACCTCTCATACACTCAAAAGCTCTTTTGCTTTCTTTGTTACTTTCTATTGTTACTAAATTAGCCGGATGTAAGCCAATGCTAATTGTTACACTCCCCTGTTCTTCACTTTGTGTTTACTCTCTTTACTGATATGTTCTGATTTTAATTCAAGTTCCAAAACCAATGTGTTTCTTCTACTGCTTCAGTTTATCATGTTACTAATATGTTTCTGTCTATTGTTTAGCTTTTCAACATGTGGTTAACTTGTTCTACGCATTATACTAGTTATGTCCTAACCCCTCTTAGGATGAGCGTGCTTATGAGCCTGATTATTCCCTTTGTAGTCTGTCTAAATTTAACTCTACTCTGTTTTTGAATGTTTGTTTATTTGTTACCTAGTTTCTGGTATGCAGCTGTTTGCAAAATAATCTGTTACGCTTAGTTGTTTGATTCTATGTTTAACTTGTCCTAGTACCACTATGTTCCAATAAGCAATTTTGGAATCCCTGCCCTATTGTCTCCTATTCCTTAAAACTTTTGTGCTTCTGCCTGTTATGTGTTCACTGTACTTGCCTTATGTGTCCCAAGTCCCCAATTATCCCTGTGTGAAGGGTTTTTATTTGAGTATTGCTAAACTTGTTTGGCTCCGTGTTCGATTAGTTATTTGTTTGATTACACAATTCTTCTCAAAACTATTTTACTGCTAAACATTTCTCCTATTTTATAAAACTACTTCAACTGAGTCTTTTCAACATTGTTTTATACCAAAGCCTTTTCAAAACTATGTCAAGCACTCTCACTCTACTCTTAGGTCGTTAAGTTTTGCCCCTCCAGTGTGTGACTGCTTTGGGATCCCTGCGAGATCTCTCTAAACTCTGATGCACTGGAGCTAGCTCTTCCACACTGCACTTACTCAGTTCTGGTTATGAAATCTAGGTGTGAGCAGTGCCCGGCATTGTTAGGTCCTTAGGGAACTCTGACACACCCGGACATGCGAAAGTCTATGACTTTGGCATTTGAGGCTGCAGAAAGTTTTGTACATTTGGGCCTACTTCAGGCTCCCTATAGTTTAGCTTCATCTTTTATATCTATTTATGTAATTCATTCAGCTGTTGGTTTGTAATAATTATTGTAAACAGATATTGAGGTTGGCTAGTGAAATAGGGAGGGTAGTTATATATTCTATCATTGAGTAGGAATCATGCTTTAGGCTTTTACATTGCCTATATCTGCATTAGAATCCATGATTAGAACCAACATATTCATTCAAACCATGCCAAACATGCATTAGATATCATGTCTTTAAGGCTTTCATGGTTACTGCTTTAACGTACAACATGTCCTTAATGCATGCGTATGCTTACCACTTAGAAATTCTGCTCTTAGGATAATTAACGCAAACTGTTGCTACATGTGCCTTCATAAATTGTGCTTAACAACTTTGTAATTCTCTGTGCATTTTAGAAATCATGCTTTAGGAATTCTGCACATTCCGAAATCATGTCTTAACCATTCTGCATTTTATATGTGCATATTAGATACCATGCTCTAGGATTTCGTTAGTATTTGCATATTAGATACCATGACCAGTGTGCTAATGCAACATGTAACCCCTCACTGAGAAGTGATTACTGGGCATTTCATTGATGTGATCCTATCGGATAAACAACTTAGGACTCCCCTATCCCCTACATATGTGTGCTTAGACCATAATACTTTCAAAACATTATTACATATGTGTGCTTAGACTGCGAATCTTTTTCAAAACCATTACTTGTTTCCATGTGTATACTTTCACTGCCTATTTGCTACTTGCTTAAATTCACAAATCTTGCTTGGCCGGGAACCACAGTTGTGGACTTTGAGGGGTGCCTAACACCTTCCCCTTGGAGTAATTTCAAGCCCTTACCCAATCTATGGTTATTCAACTAGTGCTATTGTAACCCTTAATAGGTGCCCTAACGCACCATAATTCGTTAGGTGGAGACTCTTCAAATCCTTCACATCCCTTATCCCAAAAAGAAATGAGTTGTCCTAATAATGTCAAAACCCCTGACCGATCCGAAAGGAGAGGAAAAAGGGGGGCGCGACAGTGGGGGAGCTGCGTCTACCTGTCTATCAGGACCTGCAGCTTGACATACAACGTCCACAAACAAAAATGACTTCAGTACGAAAAACGAAATGAGTATGTAAGGCAGGAAATCATAAGTAAGAACTGTAATGTAAACAGGGATATAGAATATACAACCTCTAACATCTGGGTACCTCTGAAGGCTACTGACATGAAATGCGTGATACATACATATATATATACACGTAAACTTTTAAAACATACGCCTCTGTGGGCATCATCTTCATTATATCGTACCCGACCGTAATAGGCTCGGTAAAACGTACTCGGCCACGTGGAGCTCAGTAACACCCAACTGATCAGTTATTGTACAATAGGTGTCATACCCGGCCGGCTATAGCGCGTCTCAGTAGAGTAATAGATACATATATATAATGCATGTTGGACTTATTGGAATCATATTATGAACCTTTCGGAGTGACATAAGGTCGGTATTCTCCGTACACATTATTAGGACTAACTCTTCCTCAAGAATCTTATAAGAATCAGGATGTACCAACAACATCGATAACATAAGAATAAGAGAAGCAACCTCAATATCAATTGTTCCATAAAAAGGGAAACAATGTAAGTACTGCTAGCTTCTAAGAGTAGAGTATCTTTGGAAACTCGTTTATTACCTTATGTACAATCGAAGACGTGCAAAAGAAGGAAAGGGATAGCCTCACATACCTTGTATATATACTGCCCAACCTCAAGCTATGCAAATGTCACGACTCCTTAGTCTACAATAAGAGAAATGACATTATCGTTATCTTTTAAGCGTCGTAACAATTATGTATCGACCACAACATATTTTACGATGAAACGGACAGCACTTCCCCTATATATATGACTTCACACAAGTCAAAACAATCATCAAACATACCAAACAACATCAATAATAATCATATTGAGCCTCCCAAAACCGTCCACCAACCAACAACATTACTACCAAGACTTTCGATATATATATTTCACAAATTGTAGCTTCAATGACTTAGCTGCAACTTGGAAAATCTTAAATACATGTAGAGTATAGGTTACTTACCTTTAAACAGAAAGAAAAACTCCAATTTGACCTTAATTGTCCACGAAATATCCCTCCAATGTTGCCGCAAGAACAAGGAAGAAAAATCACCTAAGGTTGGTAATAAGAACTTGAGGGAGTCATAAACCACTTAAAACAACCTCCCACACGATCTGGAACAACACATAAATAAGAAACAACTAGACGAACAAGAAACTTACTAGCGCCACGGAATTTTTGACACTTGATTTGTGTTGTTTGCCCTTTGTTTTATTGTTGGATAATAAGAGAAATGTGAGAGAGTGTTTTTAGGGTTCTAAGGTCTGAATATACTGAAAAATAATGACTAAAAACGGGGTTGAGGCATCTTATATGTATCAATATGTTTTAAACTGCCTATGTGGGCCCATAGAGAGCTGCTTGGCGTAGTTTCGCGAAAATGTGAATATCTCTATAGTTCGAGATAGTATCGATGAACAGTTTAATGTTTTTAAAAGTAGACTCATAGATATTAAATTTAGTGGGTAGGTCACCCTGTAATTCCAAGTAAATTGAGAGAAAATCCTAGTAACATTTGACCTAAAGTTTAAGTAAAATTATGAACATAAGTTGCAACAACTTTCGTCGACTTTTGTTTCATAACTCGTTTGATTTCAAGACTTATGATACGGATAATATATGATTCAAATACCTTAATACAAGAACTCTTTATAATATTAATCACCCCTAGGTTTACCCGAAAATATGGGTTACAACATCCTTGATTCGTTTAACTTCTAATACTTGTTAACCACCCTTATACACTCTTGTATTATTTAAGACCAATAGGATTTAATTCTTATCATCTCGAAGATAATGTCTTCCCAGATTTACATCGACTAACTTGTGACATGAACCAACGTATATGAATATGGTTTGTAACACCCTCCCCCCTATAAAATGGATACTAGCCAAACTTGCAAGCAGTTAAACCCAATGTATAGTCTCACAAGGCTATACAAAGCATTATGGATATGTATATTATTTGTATATCGCCATTTTGAATTAAGGAAGAGTATTCTCAAGCTACTACTTCCCTCATAGATGCATTTCACCTTCTAATGCGTCTTGCGTCCCCCCGACATCCTCGTTATCTTGAATCTGGAACAGGTAGGGGTATTTATACTTCATCTCCTCCTCTGCTTCCCATGTCATTTCTTTCATGTTATTGTTCCTCCACAATACTTTGATGGAAGCTACATCCTTTGTTCTCAGCTTGCGGACTTGACGATATAATATAGCCACTGGCACTTCTTCATATGATAGATCCTCTATAACTTGTAAATATTTGATATGGATGGCCCTAGAAGGGTCTCCAATACATTTCCTCAACATAGATACATGGAATATCGGGTGGAAAAATTCCAATTTGGATGGCAATTCTAACTCATAAGAAACCTGTCCAATTCATCGAAGAATTTTGTATGGATCGATATACTGCGGACCCAGCTTACCCTTCTTCCCAAAACGCATGACACCCTTCATCAGCGAGATCCTCTGGAAAACCCAATCACCAACCACAAACTCCAGATCACGATGTCGGACATCGGAATAAGAGTTTTTCCTACTTTGCGCCGTCCTCAGCCGCTCTTGTATCAATTTCAGCTTCTCAGTGACTTGGTGAATCAATTCTGGCCCATATAGTTCTGTTTCACCGACTTCGAACAATCCAAGTGGTGATCTACATCTCCTCCCATATAGTGCCTCGTGCGGGGCCATTTTAATATTGGAATTGTAGCTATTATTGCAGGAAAATTCTATGAGTGGATGATGGTTATCCCAACTCCCTTGAAATCCAGAACACATACTCGTAGGAATCTTCAACTGTATGAATGGTACGTTCATCCTGTCCGTCAGTCTGTTGTTGGAATGCAGTGCTGCGATTCACTTGTGTGCCTAAACCTTTCTGAAACGACCTCCAAATGTTAGCTGCAAATTGCGCTCCCCGGTCTGATATAATAGATACCGGCACACCATGAAGCTTAACAATTTCCTTGATATACAACTTCGCATAATCTTCAACTGTGTAAGTTGTCTTAACTGGCAGAATATGGGCACATTTTGTAAATTGATCAACTATTACCCATATGGAGTCAAACTTATGATAAGAGCGAGGTAATCTAATATGAAGTCCATATTAATCACTTCCCATTTCCAGGTCTGAATCTCTATATTCTGAAGCAATCCACTGGGTTTCTGATGTTCGATTTTTACTTGTTGACAATTAGGACATTCGACTACAAATTCTGCAATAGACTTCTTCATGTTATCCCACCAATATTGCTCCTTAACATCATGATACATCTTTGTCGAGCGGGGATGGATGGAATATCGGGATTGATGAATCTCAATCATAATCTTCTCTCTCAAACTAGCCATATTTGGCACACATAATCGGCCCTGGTATCTCAGTACCCCAATGTGCTCCGATCTCAATAGTCGTAATTTTACGCTGCTGAATGTGCTCTCTCAATCATACTAAGGTAGGATCTTCATATTGCTGTGCTTTTACCTCAGCTACCAAAGATGATTCTGATGTATTATATACACTAACACCTCCGTCATCAGAGTCTAACAATCTGATTCTCATATTGGCAAGTTGAACCACTTCTATCACGACCGAAATCGAAGGGCCATGACAGGCAACCATGTACTAACATAACATATCTTTCTTATCGTACTATCATGGGTAAATGGTCCAACTTTTGTTCCACAACTTGCTTGACTTCAAAACGTAGCACACGACTATCATATAACAAAATTAACTCATAGAATAACCTCCTTATCATGTTAAGAACCATATTCTCACCCTAAAGCACATGTTATAACATTCCAAACTTGTCGAATTTCGACGAAACTTATTTACTTCAATTGGTTTAGCTTCTAAGTTTTCCAATCCCCTTGGTTCTTATTATTCATGATATTAAATATTTGTAACCTCCAAGGTAACATGATTAACTTACTTTATGTACTTTCAAATATGATCTAATTTCTAAGCTTGCATCAGTTGACTTACGAATCTCATGAACGAAGATATGGGGTGTAACTTCATTCCCCCCTTTGGAACATTCATCCTCGAATGTTAACTGATGCGCTTATTAGTCTCATAACCTATAGATCTCACAAATATTTTAATGTTGTCCTTGCCATCTACGCAATTGTTCTGTGAATAAATCCAAAAGTCAGGGCATTCCCCCCTTTAGGCATCTTTCTCACACCATGACTTTTTTTTCGAATTCTTCCAATCTTGTAATTGTTGCTACCTTTTGTCACGCAGCCTGTATGACTTTGTCCTTGTATGTGCGTCTATGCAACTCTTCTCTCATTTTCCCTCCTACTTTAAGTTAATGCCTAGGCCTAACTTTCGGAACATATATATACAGAACTTTGACAAGTTGTCCCTCTGGGCATCTATAGGTGTACTAAAGTTCTTTGCTAGGTACTTGTTGACAATTAGGACACTAGGCTACAAATTCTGCAATAGATTTCTTCATGTTATCCCACCAATACTGCTCCTTAACATCATGATACATCTTTGTCGAGCTGGGTGGATGGAATATAGGGATTGATGAATCTCAATCATAATATTCTCTCTCAACACTGCCATATTAGGCACACATAATCGACCTTGGTATCTCAGTGCCCCGTCTGCTCCGATCTCAAAAGCCATAATTTTACGCTGCTGGATGCTCTCTCTCAGTCGTACTAAGGTAGGATCTTCATATTTTCGTGTTTTAACCTCGGCTATGAAAGATGATTCTGATGTATTCTGTACAGTAATACCTACGTCATCAGAGTCTAACAATATGATTCTCATATTGGCTAGCTGATGAATCTCTTTAGTCAACCTCTGTATACCTGCCTCAATATGTACTAATCTTCCTATTGACTTACGACTGAGAGCGTCTGCCACAACATTGGCTTTACCGGGATAGTACAATATATCGGCATCGTAATCTTTCAGTATATAAAGCCACCTACACTGCCCCTAATTAAACTCCTTATGCTTGAAGATGTATTGTAAACTCTTGTGATCTGTGTAGATGTCAACATGGACGCCGTATAAGTAGTTCCGTCATATCTTCAAAGGATACATTACGACAGCCAATTCCAAATCATGGGTCGGGTAATTATTTTCATGCTTCCTCAATTGTCTTGATGCATAAGTAATTACCTTCCCATGTTGCATCAATACGCACCCCAAACCTATACCTGAGGCATCACAATATACCACATAACCTTCTGTTCCTTCTGGGAAAGAGAGCACTGGCGCATATGTCAATCGATTCTTTAACTCCTGAAAACTTTGTTCACAAGCATCACACCACTGGAACTTAGTAGCTTTCTGCATTAACTTAGTCAATTGTTTTGATATAGAGGAAAACCCTTTTATAAATTGCCTATAATATCCTGCTTACCCCAAGAAGTTGCGGAGTTCTGATGGTGTAGTAGGTCTCGGCCAATTCTGTACCGTGTCGATATTTTGATTGTCGACACTAATACCCTTGTCAGATATCACATGGACAAGGAATGCTACTGAGTTCAGCAATAATTCACATTTGGAGAGCTTAGCATATAACTTACAATCCTGAAGCGTCTGTCATACTATCTGCAAGTGGCCCGCATTTTCCGCCTCTGAATGAGAATACACCAAAATGTCATCAATGAATACGATCAAGAACACATCAAGATAGGGCCTGAATACAGTATTCATGAGATCCATAAAATGTTCTGGGGCATTTGTTAGCCCGAACAACATCACCAAGAACTCAAAGTGCCCATATCTTTCCCGAAAGGCCTTCTTTGCAATATCCTTCTCCTTAACCCTCACTTGATGATACCCTGAACGTAAGTCAATCTTGGAGAAATACTTGGCACTTTGGAGTTGGTCAAACAGGCCATCAATCCTTGGAATTGGATACTTGTTCTTTATAGTAAACTTATTCAACTGTCGATAATCGATACACATCCTTAACGACCCGTATTTCTTCCGCATGAATAGGACTGGCACACCCCAATGTCAATTTCTAGGCCTAATGAATCCCTTATCCAGCAAGTCCTTCAATTGAGCCTTCAACTCTTACAACTCTACCTGGGCCATCATGTATGGAGGAATAGATATGGATTGAGTGTCAGGAAACACATTAATGCTAAACTCAATCACTCTTTCAGGAGGAAGACCTGGGAGTTCATCTAGGAAAATATCTGGAAATTCATTGACCACGGGGTGGCAATGTTCCCCTTCCATTCGGTGGCGGGTTCATTTGGAAATTGAAGCCTAAACATCTTCGTACGATAATCAACTTGCATAGCATGAGGCCAACCAGTCCATTTCCATTATCACATCGAAATCAACCATTTCTAATTCAAATAAATTCTTCAAGGTTTGACGACTACAAATCATCACTATGCAACCTCTATATACCCTTCTAGCAATCACAGAATCTCCTATCGGAGTAGATGCTGGAAGTGGTTTACTTATCAATTCAGGTTCAACGCCAAACTTATTATCCACAAAGGGTGTAACATATGATAATGTAGATCGCGGATGAATCAACGCATATACATTGTAAGAAAACACAGACAATATACCTGTAACAACATGCGGAGACGACTTGAGATCCTGTCGACCTATTAGAGCATAGGTTCGATTTTGAGCACCATTCAAACTCGACACTACACCTCTACCTCTACCAAGACCTGTAGACTGCTGAAAACCCCATGCTGGAGGTCAAACTGATGAGGAAGAACCAGACATAGATCCAGTCGGCTGAGCCATACCACCACCTTCTCTATTAGGACAATCCCGCATCATATGGCCAGGCTGTCCGCAAGAATAGCGCGCATTAGAACCTCGATGACACAGTCCAAAGTGGGCATTGCCGTACTGATCGCAACGGGGTGTTGGGGGTCTCGTCGAACTAGTATCCCTATGATATTGCGAGCCTGATGCCCACAAACTCTGACTTGGAACAGAATAGGTAAATCGATCATATCGAGGCCTCTGAAACTGTGGAGGAGCACTAGCTACAGGTGGCACCGAAATCCTCGAAGACTGGGGCCTGACACTGCCTCTGAAGTCATGAGAATACCCTACAAATCTTGTCATCTTATGCTGGCCCCTATTCTGCTCCCTATCTTCCCTTTGCTGGCACTTACGATCCTCTACGGTCTGGGCATAAGTCTGAATACGGTAAATATCCATGCCCTCCACCAAGGAGGTTGTCGTGCACTCATTTATCAGATGTGGTCCCAACTCGTTCATGAACATATGCACCCTATCACTCATCTCGACCATCATCTCGTATAATTTAGCAAAAACTATGTTTCGAGGCCCTGAAAGCCTCCGTTAATCTCACCTCGATGTGCGTGCATAGACCGAGCGTGTATCTAGGAAGTTTTTATGTGGAAATGTTTTGAACTATTGAATTTATGATAATTAACGGAATAAAGTTGACTTTGGTCAAAAATTTTTGTAAACGGACCCAGACCCGTGATTTGACGGTCCCAGAGGGTCCGTGGGAAAATATGGGACTCGGGCATATGCCCGAAATCGAATTCCGAGGTCCCAAGCCCGAGAAATGAATTTTTAAAGAAATTGTTTTTCTAAAAATAATTAAGATTTTTTGAAAATGAATATTAATGTGAAAACCGTGTTACCGGGCCCGTATTATGGTTCTAGAGCCCAGAATAGGGTTAATGTATGTTATGTGAGTTATCTTTAAAGTTTGGTGTAAAACGCACTTGAAATTACGTGTTTCGGATCAAAATTGGAATATTTGAGCCTTATAAAGTTTTAAGAAAATTCTATGAGTTTTGAGGTTTAATTCATTGATTTTGATGATATTTTGGTGATTTCAGTGCATGAATAAGTCTGTAGGATGATTTGGGAGTCGTGTGTGTTTTTGGTTTTGAACCCCGAGGGCTCGGGTGAGTTTCGAGTAGGCAACGGAGTGCTAAAGGTTAGAAAAAAATCTGGCATTTTAAGCTAGTTGCTGGTGTCAGGTACATTGCTCTATGCGATCGCATAGGTCCTTCTGCGATCACATAGGCTTAATCGAGGGGGGTAGTTTGGTTGCACTATGCGATTGCATTCTACTCTCCGCGATCGCATAGTGTACCAGTGGACCTGGGTGGGGGCTGGGTGATCCTTCTCTCCGGTCGCACCTTTTACTCCGCGATCGCAGAGGTCTGTGGACTGGTCTTCTGCGATCGCAACCTTCCTCCTGCAGTCGCATAGTAGTAGGTGCTTAAGCTCTGCGATCGCAGTCCTTCTTCCGCGATCGCAAAGAACAAAATAGCCCAGCCACTTTAAAAGCCCCAAAACAGAAACATTACGGGATTTCTTCCATATTTCACCACTCTTCTTCCTCCCAACTTCCCGTAGGCGATTTTAGAAGACTTCCATCACCATAGCTCCATAGGTAAGTGTTCTTAACATTATTTCTTCTCGCTTTCATCAACTAATCACTAGAATTTAGGCCTAAAATCATGAAAACACAGTAAAAATTAGGGGATTTGGGTAGAGTTAGGGTTTATGGGATTTTGGGTAATTCAACCTCAATTTGGGGTTGGATTTCAAAACAAATCATATATTTGAACTCGTGGGGGTATGGGTGATCGGGTTTTGGTCCGAGCCTCGTGTTTGGACCGAGCAGGCCCGGGGTCGAATTTTGGTATTTTTGGAAGAATTCTAGGAAATGGATAATTATGCTATGGGATCAATTTATTGAGTCGTTATTGATATACTTAAGTTAATTATGTCTAGATATTGTTGTTCCCTAGTTGAACTAAAAAGGAAAGGCGGTGTTAGAGGCTTCATTGCTATTTTTTGATCCGAGGTAAGTGTCTTGCCTAACTTTGGTGAGGGAATAGGTATCGTAGGCTATGTGCTAAGTGTTTATCATGTTCAATGTATAGGTGAGGTGACGATTACCTATGCATCGAGTGTCAAGCATGCCCGTGAGTCAATTTTTGATGAAATTCTTGTCCTTACTTCCATATCCATTGTATTATGAATTTATCTCTACTTGGAAGTTGATTGTTGTTGAAAATCCTCGTTGCTGAACTTGTGATGTAATGGTCCTGTTGAGGACCCAACTGTGAAGGATATACTAGAAAAGGTTGGTTATAGTTGAGACCCTTGCCGGGCAATTTGTTATGATAATGACTGATATTTTCCCCTTGTCGGGTGATCATGATTTATGATTCCGCTATGCTGCATTCCTTGCCATTTTGATAATTGTCATTGCAATGGTGAGGAAGAGTGTAAAGCACGAAGGGCGATGCCGTGCCACAATTTACATTGATTAAATCATACATTGCATAGTGAGGAAGAGAGTAAAAGCACGAAGGGTGATGTCGTGCCATGATTTACATTGATTACATCATATATTGCATACTGACGAATAGATTAAAAGCACGAAGGGATGATGTGGCATGATTTATATTTAATCGCACGAAGGTTGATGTCGTGCCATTATTACATTGCCATACATGATACATTGCATTGTGAGGAAGAGAGTAAAAGCACGAAGGGTGATGTCGTGCCATGCTTTATATTTAAAAGCACGAAGGTTGATGTCGTGCCATTATTACATTGCCATACATGATACATTGCATTGTAAGGAAGAGAGTAAAAGCACGAAGGGTGATGCCGTGTCATGATTCATGTTATCTTACATCGTACATTGCATCATGCGGAAGAGAGTAAAAGCACGAAGGGTGATGTCGTGCCATTTATTACATTTCTGGCATTATATTTGTTTCATTAGCATATTTCTGATAAATTGTCTTCTTGTATGTTCCTATGTACTTAATTAACTGCTCCATCTCACTTTATACTCCCTTTGTCTGCTCCCGTATCCCCATACGTATCTGTTTATCTTTTGTTTTGTTTTCCACGATATTTGTTGTAGAATAGGACAAGTTAACGTTTGTTGTCAAGTGTAGCCTCGTCACTACTTCAGCCGAGGTTAGGCTCGGCACTTACTCAGTACATGGGTTCTGTTGTACTGATGCTACACTGCACATCTTATTTTTTTGCAGTCCCACACTCGGACCCAGTGGATAGCGTTGAGGGAGTCACCTTCAGTCCACCCCAGGGGCTTCAAGGTATACCGCTGACGTTTGTGGACCTTGGCGTCTCTCCTATCCCTAGTTTCTGTATTTCTGTCTTGTCTTTCCTCTAGTTCTCAGAGACAGTCATGTATTTCCTTTCAGACTTTGTATTTAGCACTCCTATAGATAGTTCGTGAGTTTGTGACTCCACGTTATGGGGAATTACCGCGATGTTGTATTGTGTTGTCTTTACTTAGCTTTGAAACTTTATCTATTTCCGTTGTTAAATTGTTAACTATTTTTAGCTTATTCTATTAATTTCGGTGTTATCATGTAAGTTTAACTGAACATGTTGGCTTGTCTAGCGGGTTCAACGTTAGATGCCATCACGGCCCAATGGTGGGATTTCGGGTCGTGACAAGTTGGTATCAGAGCTCTATTTTCCTTAGGTCTCATAACTCACGGACAACTTCGTAGAGTCTGAGGGATCGGTACGGAGACGTCTGTATTTATCCCCCAGAGGCTGCAAAGTTAGGAATAACTCTACATTTCTTCATCTCCATCGTGCGAATTTATTCTATCATTGATAATTGAACTTGCCTACTCTTGTCCTCTCACTGATCTCGACAACACACGAAGCGTCTTCGACCGAACAAGAGAGGAAGCCCCAGTGGCAGCTACGATAAAGGGAAGAGACAGAAGCAGAGCGCAGTCTAAATCTCGAACATCAGCATACAGTCTCAAATGGATCTAGATGCGAAGGTTCTAGCTCGGTTAGTATATGTTGAACTAGTTCAGATTCCGTAAGGATTTATAGCTACTCCATGGTTGCATGATGCACTAGTCCGTTTATTGAGGTTAGACAAGTTACCAAACAAGTTCCACTCCATATCAGTGGTATATCTTTTGAAGACCCATATGATTTTTTTGACCGCTTCCATGAAGTATTGCACACCATGGGAATAAGTGTAAAGCAACGGGGTTGATTTATATGAGCTGTGAAGTTTAACATCGTGGATTATCAGGTATTGTGACCTATGATTTCGTGCCACGTGGGGGGGGGGAGTCCACTGTCAAGGAATAGATTGCGAGGCCGCATGTCATATCGGTTGTGTCTTGGAATGTATAAGGTCGGGGATTTTTGCAAGAGATAAAGCTGGGAATTTAGGTAAGTCTACCTCCATGATAACCCTGTACCTCAGTACCAGAGGATTTATTCAAACAACTTGAAGTCTACAAAAGTCTGCTCAGCGTGGAAGTCACGGATGCGTCAGGTCATTCGACGGTATCAGAATATGCCATCAGGTTTGGAAGATTCAGGGCAGGATGATACTTTATGTCGGCTAGTGGTATAAATTGCCCTAGACTTGGGAGAGTCATATTTCATCAGAGAACTCAGGCTACGTGCCCCCTTTTCAGCTACAACTCAACTACATAACCACCTGGGGAGATAGGAGTCGGAATGTCGGAAGTGGAGATTAGATTCCTAGAGGTGGAGTCCCAGTCTGTTGATACATTTTCTATGGTATGGATGATGTCATTACATTAAATGATTTCATTAAAAGAATAATCTCTAATTATTATAAAGTGATGATTTTCTAAACTTAATTCGGTTATGCTTATCTAATAAAATTCTTCTAATATGCTCCTCTTTTGGGTGAGCTTCATAACTCAAAAATCTACTTATGTGAATACTTGTACTGATAAATTCTATGGTAATAACTGTGTTTACCATTAAGTGTTGAAAATTTTCTTAACGGAAAATATTTAAATGAAGGAAATGGAATGTTTCGAGTGGCACGATATGCATATTACTTGTGATTCAGAATCAAGGACGAGATCCTCGCATGTTAAAATGATTTGGTATATTTAGACCGGACCTCGAGTCGTGGTGGAAGTTATGTAAGGATGAGATCCTTGTGATGGAAATCCTTGTGTTTAAATTCCCCCTTGTGAATTAAATTTTGTTTCTTTTTACTATAAGTACTGGTAGGAAGTCATGCTTGTTAAATACTTATGTATAAAAATAGGAGTAATAGTAATAATATTAATAAATAAATAAATAAACTAATTAACCATCTGTGCGTAATTTGCTAAATTAGTGCTATGATTATGGAGCCTTAACTTACAAGGTAGGTGCCCGCTCCAGGTGGCGTTAGATGAGGCACGTTATTTTGGGTAATTGTGAGGTCTTCAAGCATCGTATCTCGATATCAGTATTGTGAAGGAATTGGAGGAGCAGTTACAGGATTTGTTGGGTAAAGACTTCGTTAGGCCTAGTGTTTCTCCTTGGGGTGCTCCAGAGTTGTTTGTTAAGAAGAAAGATGGCTCAATGAAGATTTGTATTGACTACCGGCAATTGAACAAGGTTACTATTAAGAATAAGTGTCACTTGTCGAGGATTGACGATTTATTAGACCAGCTTCAGGGTGCTAAAGTGTTCTCCAAGATTGATCTGAGATCTTGGTACCATCAGTTGAGGATTAGGGTGTCTGATGTCCCTAAGACAGCCTTTCGCACTCGTTATGGGCATTATGAGTTCTTGGTGATATCATTTGGATTGACAACTGCCCCAGCTATTTTTTATGGAGCTGATGAACCGAGTGTCCAGGCCTTATTTGGACTCGTTCGTTATTGTTTTCATTGATGATATTTTGATATACTCTCGCAGCCGAGAGGAGCAGGAGCAGCACCGTATAGTCGTCCTCCAGACTCTGAGGGATAGTCAGTTGTATGCCAAATTCTCCAAGTGTGAGTTTTGGTTGGGTTCAGTTGCATTTCTAGGCCATGTGGCTTCATCAGAGGGTATTCAGGTGGATCCCAAGAAGATTTCAGCAGTTAGAGATTGGCCCAGGCCCACTTCAGCTACAGAGATTCGAAGCTTCTTGGGTTTAGCAGGGTATTATCGCCAATTTGTTGAGCGCTTATTCATTAATTGCAGCCCCGATGACCAGGTTGACTCAGAAGAGTGCCCAGTTCAAGTGGTCTAATGTGTGCGAGGCGAGCTTTGAAAAGCTCAAGACAACTTGACCACGGCATCAGTGTTGGTTTTTCCCAAAGGTTCAGGATCGTATACCGTGTATTGTGATGCTTCACTGGTTGGTCTTGGTGTAGTGTTGATGCAGGATGGCAAGGTTATAGCCTATGCTTCTCGTCAGTTGAAGGTCCATTGATGATATTTTGATATACTCTCGCAGCCGAGAGGAGCATGAGCAGCACCGTAGAGTCGACCTCCAGACTCTGAGGGAGAGTCAGTTGTATGCCAAATTCTCCAAGTGTGAGTTTTGGTTGGGTTCACTTGCATTTCTAGGCCATGTGGCTTCATCAGAGAGTATTCAGGTGGATCCCAAGAAGATTTCAGCAGTAAGAGATTGGGCCGGGCCCACTTTAGCTACAGAGATTCGGAGCTTCTTGGGTTTAGCAGGGTATTATCGCCAACTTGTGGAGGGCTTTTCATCCATTGCAGCCCCGATGACCAGGTTGAATCAGAAGAGTGCCCAGTTCAGGTGGTCTGATGTATGCGAGGCGAGCTTTCAAAAGCTCAAGATAGCCTTGACCACGACACCAATGTTGGTTTTGCCCACAGGTTCAGGATCGTATACCGTGTATTGTGCTTCACGGGTTGGGCTTGGTGTAGTGTTGATGCAGGATGGCAAGGTTATAGCCTATGTTTCTCGTCAATTGAAGGTCCATGAGAAGATCTATCCAGTTCATGACTTGGAGTTAGCAGTTATTGTGCACGCATTGAACATTTGGATGCATTATATGTATGGTATGCCATGTGAGGTGTTCACGGATCATAAGAGCTTACAATATCTGTTCAAACAGAAGGATTTAAACATGAGGCAGAGGAGATGGTTAGAGTTGTTGAAGGATTATGATATTACCATTCTTTATCATCTGGGGAAGGCCAATGTGGTGGCCGATGCTTTGAGATGGAAATCAGCTAGTCTGGGTAGTCTTGCCTATTTATCAGTCGGAGAGCGACCTCTTGCTTTGGATGTTCAGGTGTAAGCCAACCGATTTGTGAGATTGGAGGTTTTAGAGACTGACAGTGTTTTGGCCCATACCGTAGCCCGTTCTTCCTTATATGACCGTATTCGGTCCAAGAAGTATGATGATCTCCATTTATGTGTTCTTAGAGATAGAGTCAAGCACGGAGATGCCAAGCAACTTACGGTTGATGTTGAGGGAGTTTTGAGGATGCAAGGACGGATTTGTGTACCTGATGGGGATGGTATTCGTGAGTTGATACTATAGGAGGCCCACAGTTCCTGATATTCCATTCATCTGGGCGCCGCAAAGATGTACCGGGACTTGCGACAGCATTATTGGAGGCGTAGAATGAAGAAGGATATTGTAGCTTATGTAGCTCGGTGCTTGAATTGTCAGCAGGTTAAGTACGAGCACCAGAGACCCGGTGGTTTGATGCAGCAGATTCAGCTTCCCGAATGGAAGTGGGAGCGTATCACCATGGACTTTGTAGTTGGACTCCCACGGACTCAGAGGATGTTTGATGCAGTATGGGTCATTTTGGATAGGCTGACCAAGTCAGCGCACTTCATTCCAATATCAGTTTCGTATTCAGCAGAGAAGTTGGCAAGGATCTATATGAGAGAGATTGTTAGACTGCATGGTGTGCCCATATCCATTATATCAGACCAAGGTACTCAGTTTACCTCCCATTGCTTGAGAGTGTTTCAGCGAGAGTAGGGCACCCAGATTGATTTGAGCACCGCATTTCATCCTCAGACGGACGGACAGTCCGAGCGTACTATTCAGATTTTTGAGGATATGTTGCGAGCTTGTGTTATTGACTTTGGAGGTTCATGGGACCAGTTCTTGCCTTTACCTGAGTTTTCCCACAACAACAGCTATCAGTCGAGCATTCAGATGGCTCCGTATGAGTCATTGTATGGTAGACAGTGTCGGTCTCCAGTCGGATTGTTTGAGCCGGGAGAGGCTAGATTGTTGGGTTCTGAGTTAGTCCAGAGCGCCTTGGACAAGGTGCAGATCATTCAGGATAGACTTCGTACAGCTCAGTCCAGGCAGAAGAGTTATGCGGATCGCAGAGTTTGAGATTTGGCATTTATGATAGGCGACCGGGTATTCCTTCGAGTGTCTCCCATGAAGGGCGTGATGAGATTCAGAAAGAAAGGCAAGTTGAGCCCTAGGTACATTGGTCTATTTGAGATTTTGGACAAGGTAGGAGAGGTGGCCTACATACTTTCCTTGCCACCTAGTTTGTCAGCCGTGCATCTTGTATTTCACGTGTTTATGCTCTGGAGGTATATTGCGGACCCATCTCATGTACTTGACTTCAGTGGTGTCCAGTTGGACAAGGATTTGTCTTATGAGGAGGAGCAGGTAGCCATATTAGATCGGCAGGTGCGACAATTGAGATTGAAGAGTTATCCTTCGGTTCGTGTTCAGTGGAGAGGTCAGCCTGTTGAGGCAACTACTTGGGAGTCCGAGCCCGATATGCGGAGTCGTTATCCCCACCTTTTCCCCGTTTCAGGTACTTTGCAATGTCCGTTCGAGGACGAACGGTTGTTTTAGAGGTGGAGATTGTGATGACCCAAAAGCTCATCTTGTATAATTTAGCAAAAACTGTGTTCCGAGGCCCCGAAAGCCTCCGTAAATCTCACCTCGATGTGCGTGCACAGCCCGAGCGCGTAGCCGGGAAGTTTTTATATGGAAATGTGTTGAACTATTGAATTTATGATAATTAATGTAACAAAGTTGACTTTGATCAACATTTTTGCTAAACGAACCCGTACCCGTGATTTGACGGTCCCGGAGCGTCCGTGGGAAAATATGGGACTCGAGCGTATGCTCGGAATCAAATTCCGGGGTCCTAAGCCCGAGAAATGAATTAATAAAGAAAATTGTTTTCTGAAAATAATTAAGGTTTTTTGAAAATGAATATTAATGTGAAAACCGTGTTACCGGGCCCGTATTATGGTTCCGGAACAGGGTTAATGTATGTTATGTGAGTTATCTGTAAAGTTTGGTGTAAAACGGACTTGAAATGACGTGTTTTGGATCAAAATTGGAATATTTACGCCTTATGAAGTTTTAAGAAAATTCTATGAGTTTTGAGGTTTAATTCATTGATTTTGATGATATTTTGGTTATTTTAGTGCATGAATAAGTCCATAGGATGATTAGGGAGACGTGTGTGTTTTTGGTTTTAAACCCCGAGGGCTCGGATGAGTTTGGGGTAGGTAACGGAGTGCTAAAGGCTAGAAAAAAAATCTGGTGTTTTAAGTTGGTTTCTGGTGTCAAGTACATTGCTCTATGTGATCTCATAGGTCCTTTTGCGATCACATAGGCTAAATCGAGAGGTGTAGTTTTGTTGCACTATGGAATCACATTCTATTCTCCGCGATCGCATAGTGTACCAATGGACCTGGGTGGGGGTTGGGTGATCCTTCTCTGCGGTCCCACCTTTTACTCTACGATCGCAGAGATTTGTGGACTGGTCTTATGCGATCGCAGCCTTCCTCCTGCGGTCGCATAGTAGTAGGTCCTTAAGCTCTGTGATTGCAGCCCTTCTTCCGCGATCGCAGAGAACAAAATAGCCCAACCATTTTAAAAGCCCCAAAACAGAAACATTATGGGATTTCTTCCATATTTCACCACTCTTCTTCCTCCCCACTTCCCTTAGGCAATTTTAGAAGACTTCCATCACCATAGCTCCACAGGTAAGTGTTCTTAACATCATTTCTTCTCGCTTTCATCAACTAATCACTAGAATCTAGGCCTAAAATCATGAAAACAAAGTAGAAATTAGGGGATTTGGGTAGAGTTAGGGTTTATGGGATTTTGGGTATTTCAACCTCAATTTGGGGTCGGATTAAAAAACAAATCATATATTTGAACTCGTGGGGGTATGGTTGATCGGGTTTTGGTACGAGCCTCGTGTTTGGACCGAGCGGGCCCGGGATCCAATTTTGGTATTTTGGAAGAATGCTAGGAAATGGATAATTAGGCTAAGGGATCAATTTATTGAGTCGTTATTGCTATACTTAAGTTAATTATGTCTAGATATTGTTGTTCCGGAGTTTAATTCAAAAGGAAAGGCGGTGTTAGAGGCTTGATTGCTATTTTGGACCCGAGATAAGTTGTCTTGCCTAACTTTGGTGAGGGAATAGGTATCATAGGCTATGTGCTAAGTGTTTATCATGTTCAATGCATAGGTGAGGTGACGAGTACCTATGCATTCTGTGTCAAGCATGCCCGTGAGTCCATTTTTGATGAAATTCTTATCCTTACTTCCATATACATTGTATTAGGAATTATCTCTACTTGGAAGTTGATTGTTGTTGAAAATCCTTGTTGATGAACTTGTGATGTAATGGTCCTATTGAGGACTCAACTGTGAAGGATATACTTGAAAAGGTTGGTTATAGTTGAGACCCTTGCCGGGCAATTTATTATGATAATGACTGATATTTTCCCCTTGCCGGGTGATCATGATTTGTGATTCCACTATGCTGCATTCCTTGCCATTTTGATAATTGCCATTGCATTGGTGAGGAAGAGTGTAAAGAACGAAGGGTGATGTCGTGCCATGATTTACATTGATTACATCATACATTGCATAGTGAGGAAGAGAGTAAAAGCACGAAGGGTGATGCCGTGCCATGATTTACATTGATTACATCATATATTGCATAATGATGAAGAGAGTAAAAGCATGAAGGGTGATTCCGTGCCATGATTTATATTTAAAAGCACGAAGGTTGATGGCGTGCCATTATTACATTGCCATACATGATACATTACATTGTGAGGAAGAGAGTAAAAGAACGAAGGGTGATGTCGTGCCATGATTTATATTTAAAAGCACGAAGGTTGATGTTGTGCAATTATTACATTGCCATACATGATACACTACATTGTGAGGAAGAGTGTAAAAGCACGAAGGGTGATGTCTTTCCATGATTCATGTTATCTTACATCGTACGTTGCATCGTGAGGAAGAGAGTAAAAGCACGAAGGGTGATGCCGTGCCATTTATTACATTTTTGGCATTATATTTGTTTCATTAGCATATTTCTGATAAATTGTCTTCTTGTTTGTTCCTATTTCTGATAAATTGTCTTCCTCTTCATCCCCCTACGTATCTTTTGCTTTATTTTCCACGATATTTGTTGTAGAATAGGACATGTTAAGTTTGTTGTCAAGTCATCACTACTTTGGCCGAGATTAGGCTTGACACTTACTCAATACATGGGGTCGGTTGTACTGATGCTACACTGCACATCTTATTGTTGTGCAGATCCCGCACTCGGACCCAGTGGACAGCGTTGAGGGAGTCACCTTCAGTCCACCCCAGAGGCTTCAAGGTATACTGCTGACGTTCGTGGGCCTTGGCATCTCTCCTATCCTTAGTTCATGTATTTCTGTCTTGTCTTTCCTCTAGTTATCAGAGACAGTCATGTATTTCCTTTCAGACTTTGTATTTAGCACTCCTATAGACAGTTCGTGAGTTTGTGACTCCAGGTTTTGGGGAATTACCGCGACGTTGTATTATGTTGTCTTTACTTAGCTTTGAAACTTTATCGATTTCCGATGTTAAATTGTGAACTGTTTTTAGCTTATTTTGTTAATTTCGGTGTTATCATGTTAGTTTAACTGTACACGTTGGCTTGTCTAGAGGGTTCAACGTTAGACGCCATCACGACCCGAAGGTGGGATTTCGGGTCGTGACACATACGTTGCTAAAGAATCAAACTGCATACTATACTCTCGCACACTCATATTACCTTGTCTAAGGTTCAAGAACTTATCAGCTCTAGCTCGTCGTATCTCAACTGGAAAATAGTGACGAAGAATGGCCTCAGAAAATTCTTTCCACACAGCTTGAGGAGCGTTCGGACCCCTAGATCTCTCCCAACTATCATACCAGAATACCACTAAATCCCGTAACCGATAAAATTCAACTCTACCGCCTCTGTATCAGTAGCATGCATAACCCGCATTGTAAGATGAACCTGGACAATAAAAGTCTGCGGGTCCTCCTTGGGATCTGATCAGGTAAACTGGAGGGTCTAGATTAATAAAATCACAAACTCTGGTACTAGCTGGTTTATCAACTGCACCGGTATTCTGCCTCTAAGCCTGAGCAGGTATCAAGCTAGTCAACAACTACCGCACTCCGCATATCCTAGTCTGTAGTGCTAGATGGAGGACCTGGTGGTGCTAGGTGCCTCGTAATATCCTCTGGAGGAGACGGAGTAGATGAGGTATGAGACGGCAACTCACTCTGAGCCTCACTTTGGCCTGCTCTGGCTTGAGGAATCTGACTGGTACCCTCTCCCATAGCTTTATCAAGCCGTCTACTAATCGCTTTCTTCCTAGTCGAAGGCATCGCTGAAGAAAACAAGGTTAATATTAGAGATGTAAACTAAAGACTCAACTCTACGCACGATCTAGATTCAGGAAGAAGGTAAAAACCCTAGATGTCATGTAGTCTCCTGATTATAAATGTGGCGCGCTACTCATCCATAATCAAGACTCTACTAGACACGGCTCATAGACAACCCCTAGGTCAGACTTGCTCTGATACCAAGTTTGTCACGACCCAAACTGGAGGATCATGACTAGCACCCGGGCCATACTTGCCGAGCACCAACGTCCATTTTATCTAACCTTCCTTATTATCTTTAAGCGCCGACGAGATCAATATAAATGGTAGATATGGATCATGAACAACAAACAATGAATGATAATGGCGTGAACATACACAACATGGGATGACAAGGCTGCCAAGAAACTACATATAAGGTACGAGCCACAACGCTGCATGAAAGACTATACAAAAAAAATTAGCCAACAAAGCATACCAAACTATACATGAGTCGACACTTGTCTATGAGCCTCTAAAGGTGCATAAGTGCTGCAACATTGCCGGAACAGGGCCCCGACATACCCATAATGTCTTTAACAAAAATACATACCAAAACCACGGCAAGTCCGGAGAAGGTATCTCGCCAATAACCGCTGAACTGGGAAGCCTACTATGGTGGGGGAGCTGCGTCTACCTGTCTAACAGGACATGCAACACGACATGCAACGTCCACAAACAAAAAGGATGTCAGTATGAATAAAATACTGAGTATGTAAGGCAGGAAATCAAAAGTAAGAACAGTAATGTAAACAGGGATAGAGAATATACAACCTCTAACATTTGGGTACCTTTGAGAGCTACTGACATGAAATTTGTGATACATTCATATATATATATATATATATATATACACATAAACTTTTAAAACATACACCTTTGTGGGCAACATCATCATCATATCTTACCCGGCCGTAATGGGCTCGGTAAAATGTACCCGGCCACGTGGAGCTCGGTAAAAACCAACTGATCTGTGGTTGCATAATAGGTGTCGTACCGGGCCTATGGGCTTGACTTCGCCAGAGGAAGTGGCATTGTCGTTATTTGCTGAAGTGTCTGAAGGCTATAACTATTTTCACGAGTATGGGATGGGGTGAAACTTCATGCAAGTGTGAAGGAAGTCAAGAGAAAGCTTTAGGAACAGACATCGCCTTATTTGGAGTTCGGATGAGTGAGAAAGGATCATTATGATTCTTAGCCAAAACATGTCTACTAGAGAATCTTGGACTTTTTATTTTAACCATATATAAGGGGCGTAGAGGTGTTGAAGCTCAGTCAGCCTCCCCCGTGCGTGCTGCTACCAAGCCGCACCAAGTGAGATACCTTGAGGGGGAACCTCAAGGGCCTTCCTGGAAATCATAAAGGGGTTTCTTAGGTATCTATACGAGCTTGGGAACTCTACGGACGACGCCATACCTCAGGGCTAGTGTTGGGCACACAACGGGTGCTGGAGGCTTGACGTGTGGGCGGTTATGCCCTATGGGCTACCGAAATAGTGGATAAAGACCTCTATGCCAATTGGATACTTGAAGCACCTATCTTAGGGGCCTCATCTGTCGACTTGTGAGCATAAATAAGATGCAAGTCTGGCCTCAATATTGTACTCATTTGCAAGATTTTGAAGAGACTTCTATTGAATTTATCATCCTCTGATTTCTCTTGTTTCAAGATGTAAAGTTTTTTCTCTTTCTATTTTCTAATTTATCACTATTCTTTTTTAATCTAAACACTTTGTTTTATGTATGAATTTAGGTCCCAAAACAGTGATCTTTCGTAAAATAACCACGAGGAGGTTTCACAAATTTCTGATTACCATGACTCCCAAGTCTATAATTTTATGTCTCAAGAACCCTCCAAGCAGCACAGGTATTTCTTTTTTTTTATTTTATAATTAAATAAATTCTTCACAAAAACATTTCGAGATATAAAGCAGTGAGTACCGTATATGTAAATTTGTATATTAGAATATTAATATTCACTTCAAACTCAGTGACTTTAGATCTCGAATCGGGCTTTGTCTCTCTCCTATGACCTAAAAAAGTATGTTAAACAAATTGATATAGTCTCCTTACTAATTCCTTTTGGATTCTCAATTTTAAAAAGGTTAAGAATTAAAAATATAGAGATTTTTTTATTTATTTATCTTTTCAGCCTCTTGTGAAATTGAAAACCTCATATATTTGTCTGACTACAACAAAAAGTAATCACAGTTGGTGTTGTTGTTATTTTTTTTGGCATATAAACGTTAATTTTTAATTAAAAATAATACATAAATATTTGATACGATGAAAACTTTAAAGTTACCAGCGTGACAATTGCACCTTTTAGTTAGCTATAAGTGCAAGCCAATTTATAAACAAAAGGAAAATATAAATTCTTAATAAACTAGTTTTTTTTTCTAGTAGTACTAGTTTGTGGGTTATTTATATCTTTTTTTATTCTATTTTTTGGTTTTTTATTTTGTAGCATCCAACAGCCATATGAACATCATCATATTTATGTTTTTCTATTCTTCTTTAAATTAGAAAGTACCATTATCTTTCCCTAGATTAATCAACTCAATTTTCATTTTTACTTCTATTGATTTTATGAAACATTTAAAAACTCGACTTTTTCCCTTTCGGTCAACTTTTCCTCGTAATGCTCATGGTTTATGTGACATATTAAGAGATCCAATAGTCATTCAATAATCTTAGTTACAATTCTCCATCTTCCTCTTCATTCACCGATATTTTTTTAAATTATAAAAATCACATGCCAATAAAATGCATAATTGAATGCTCGAATATTTCTCAAGTGTTATTTTCTTTTTATTTTTTCCTCTTTTCTTTTCTTTCTCATATTCAAACCTCGAGCAAATGAGAAATTGTTATCCTTTCTTGAATTACCAAATTAATTACTCCTTTTTCCTACTAATCTTATAAAAAAGTAAAAAACTCGATATCTCTTGATTAATCATATGGCATTACAACACACCTATCTTCTAAATTAATAGAGAGAAGTCAAAAAAGAATATGGCTTTAAGAGAAACATAGTTGTAAATCACACAGAGAAGCGTAATAGATATGAAGAAATTAGCGAGATTGTCACGACCCAATTTCGGAGTCGTGATAGAGCCTGTCGTGGAACTAGGCAAGCCACTCTTTTTAACTAAGCTAAATTCAATTTCTCGTAAAAATACAATTTTAAACGAATTTATTGATAATATTAAGAATCTGAAGTTTAAAAACAATGTTTGAAAACTAAATTTAAACCTCCAATCCCGGATCCGGTGTCACTCAGTCATGAGCTACTATAACATAAAGCAAAAGAAAAGGAGAAATGGACAACATTGTCTCAAAATAAAGAACAAGAGGTAGAATAAGAAAGAGAAGACGAGGTCGTGATCGCCAGTTACTACCTCGACAATTCCAATGAAAACTAAGACAGCTGCTCAATATCCACTACCGGGTTCCGGTGTACCTGGATCTGCACACAAGGTGCAGGGGGTAACGTGAGTACACCAACTCAGAAGTAACGAACCCAAACTATGGGCTGAGAAGTAGTGACGGACAAAACCTCAAAATTTTACTATAAACAATATACAGAATTTAGACTTGCTACAGTTTATCAGGATGAGTAAATATGCCAAGTATGCCAGTATACTCTACATGCCATCATAAAAATATATGTATTAAAGCAGTGTGGATATGCACATAGTGCTCACAACTCTCCCACAGAAGTCCACTCAGTACTATATATGGCTCTCAGGCCCAGGGAAGTTCCATCCCGAAATATGCATAAACACTGGTGACCGTAGTCACTCCGTACTGAGGAAAAAGGCCAATCCAGCCCCACGGAGAAAGTCCATCTCCGGAATACAACACTCGGACAAGATCCATGCCTAGGGACGATCCATCCCTCACATAACATCCACTTCGGACAAGATCCATGTCCAGAGGGTGTAAAGACTTCGGAGGTTCCCTAGTGGCCCAAGAGCCATATCAAGCCAACGAAGGCATGATTTAATATCGCTGCGGTGTGCAGTCCAATCTCATAATTGTCTCAATAACAGGCTCTCGGCCTCACTCAGTCATTACTCTTCAGTCTCACTCACATGGATCACAGATGCATCCATCAGCCCGAAACGATGATAAGTATGCATATAATTAACAATACTGAGATTGAGATATGAAGTGATATGTTATAACGGGATTAAGTATATGAAATCAAATAATCACAAAATGAGACAGTAATATACGGCCACTCGGGTCTCAGCATTTTCAGCGTGAAGCCTAACATTCATACTTAACATGATTTCTAAAAGGTTCACAATTACCACATTAACAGATGTATAGATATCATCAGGGAATAATAACTAAGCGGTACCATGGGATAATCCAGGCCACAAATAATCGGTGCACGCCCGTACGCCCGTCACTTGGCATGTGCGTCACCTCAACAATAGTCATAAATCATTTAACTCGGGGTTTCGAACCCTCGGAACCAAGTTTGGAAACATTACTTACCTCAAACCCGGCTAAAATACTATTCCGCAGTGCCTTTGCCTCTTAATCCGGCCTCTGCGTGCTCCAAATCTACCAAGTTCAGATTTTTATCATCAAGTTATGCTTAAGGAATGAATTCCAATTGAAAAGCACCAATTTTAGCTCAAAACCCGAAATTAGTCAAAACCCGACCCCCGGGCCCGCGTTTCAGAACCCGACAAATTTTATACCAAAATGTTCTTCATCATCCCAGAGTCTGTACATATAAAGAACACTAAAACTGGAGTTCGTTTGACCCCTCAAACCAATCCCTAAAGGTCTCATAATCTCAAGCCCTAAACCCACCTTTTTCTACTGATTTTCATGAATTAAATGCTAAGACTGTGTTCTATAATCACCCATAAACGAGTTTTAATGATCAAAACACTTACCTCTATGAAGAACACTGATTTCACTCTTGAAAAATCGCCCCCAGAGCTCTATGTCCGTACAAATAATGGTGTTAAAAGGTCTAATGGTCGCGGGGGGTTTTAATTTATACTTCTGCCCAGGGGTTCCGCACCTGCGGCCCATGTCTCGCACCTGCGGGACCGCACCTGCGGTCAAAACAACCACACCTGTGACTTTTCATTAAACGGCCTAACTCCGCACCTGCGACCTCTTCCCTGGCTGGCCAAATCTCGCACTTGTGGAGCCTCCTTCTGCTCCTGCGGGCCCGCACCTGCGATGACTCATCCGCAGGTGCGGTTACACCAACACCAGCAACTTCAGAAGCAACCCAAGCACTCCAAACTCCCCGTTAACCACTCAAAACCATCCCGAGCACCTCGGGACCCCAACCAAATGTAACAACACCTCATATATGATCATTCAAACTTAGTTGCACTCCGAAGCACTAAAAATAACATCAAAACACCAAAATCACATCAAATTCAAGCCTAAGAACTTTGAAATTTATAAAATCCTCCAACAATGCCGAAACTATCCAGAACAACTCTGATCGACCTGAAATTTTGCAGACATATAAAATGACATTAGAACCTGTTTCAACTTCCGGAATTCCATTCCGACCCTGATAGCCTATTTTCCATTGCCGACCGGAAATCACCAAAAACTAATTTTCGTCAATTCAAGCCTAATTCTACACCGGCCTCACCAAAATATTCTGAACACACTCTTAAGTCCCAAATCACCTAACGAAGCTATCCGAGCCATAAAATCAGCATTCCGAGGTAATTTACTAATAAGTCAACTCTCAGTTGACTTTTCCAGCTTCAAGGCTATTTTTAAAGACTAAGCGACTAAACTCTCACTACGACCATTCCGATTTCAAGCCTACCAACTCTAACACATCGATAACAGTATAACCAACCTATGACAAGTTAATAACAATAATAATAATAATAAAATTTCTACGGGACGACCGACCGGGTCGTTACAGAGATAATCTCTTTAAAATAGCAAAAGGCCATTAAAAGGTACCAGAACACAAAGCATATCAAATGTTTCTGGATGAGTAAAATAATCTTATTGTCTCAAATTGTCATTTGCTTTAAGCATGTAATAATGCTTTCTCAATTCTTTCTAAAATAATGAAACAATTATCAAATTCAATGTAAAATTTATTACAATCGTCCTCTGTAGTTGACAATCAAGGTCGTGTAATTAATACTTGGGCTGATATCATTAACCGTGCTAACCTTTTTTTTTTAAAGGCATTTTAATGTAAGATAAAAAGACAAAGTTATTATTACATATAAATGCACACTAAGCGTGGAACATACTAAAACACCAACAATGAGAAGGAAAAAATAAATTATGTACAAAGGATTTCTAATGAAAAGGAGAAGAATGGTCAATGAAGAAAAAGAGACAATGAAAGAGAAGATTGTGCTTTAGTATTTATGGTAATCAAACTGCAAGTAATAACTTATATTGAGTAATAGGAAAAGAAAATTTTGTGGTCAACATATAACTGATGCAATTTTTGAAGTTTATATTTGAATTTGAGGGAGTTCGGTGAAGATTCGAGTTGAATTTTGGTTAAAATTTTAGAATGAAACTCGAAAAAGCAAACATAAATAAATTATATATTTTTTGTATGTCAGTTGTACAATTGATATACAAAATATATACAACTAACATAATTATATACAAGTTGTACACAAATTATATGTAAAATTGTAACTTTGGACCGACTCTGAACAACAAAAATTTGTATTCCAGTTGTACATAAATCATAGATTTGTATACATTTTGTGAACAAAGTTTAGTTACTTTCTTAAATAGAACTAAATTGCGTAATAAATTTTAAAAGTTTTGTATACATACAAAAATATCCCACAATATTTTAGCCCAGTAAGAATAAGAATAGGCAACGAGGAAAAAGGTGAGAAGGCCTTTGTTGAATTACGTCCAAATTCCCAAATCCGATTGGGATGAATGATTTGATTGCTTTATATAGTTGTGAATATTTTTTATTTCTTGAATTAATTTTTGGATTGGGTTATACAGACTCAAACGTATGGGGAGTCATAATTCCTGCATTGCTTGTGGATGAGTGATTTAATCTCTTTATTTGATCTCAGACAATCAAATTAATTTTTCGGAGTGAGTTAATTAGCTAGTCTCAACTTTCTATCAAAATATAAACTTTACTCTGAACTAACATAAGATGAAGATACAACAAGTTGCTCTATTGCCCTTTAGTTGGTAATGTTAGTAATTTAATTCAACATTAATATGTATGTTGCTTTTGTTATTCCTATGCAGGGATACAATGTCAACTCTAATAGGGCTGCCATTCCTTCAACGAGAACTCGTAAACCGAGGGTACGATGGTCAAAAGAAATTTTATTTTTCTTCTTCTCTTGAATATTATTTTAAAATTTGTATAAATGCAGGCTAACTACGGTAGTGGAAGAATGCCAATATTGCGTGGATCGTCTTCGTGTTCAGGAGTATGTCTAATACGTAATTTATATTCATGGTTTATATTTAATATATATGTGCAGTTTATTTTGTAATAAATTTATCTTTGAAAATGCATGCTAGTTTGTGTATTGGTTCCAAATTGGTAATTAAAAAAAATTTCATACTAGGTGTTTACTAATACTTAACCATGGTCAGTTATATAAATTCTTAGCTCATTAAATCACCTAACTATAGTACGTTAAAAGACGTATATATTTGTATTTATTTATTTATGAAATGAAATAAATACAGAGAGGAGTCATTCAGAGAGAATACATGGAGACTACAAATCATCAAAATCCAAACGTTTCACGGAATACCAACATTGATAATCGACAGGAGCCACGAAATCCACGGACTATGTAATAAGAAATATTTATTACTACTAATTATGCATCTTTCTAGCAGTATATATATCCTTATATTAACAAAAAAAAATATTTTTTCCATAATTTATTAATTAAAATAAATAAGAGATTCTGAAATCAATTGGTGACTAGCACAATTGCATTGCAGACAAATTCGTAACAGGCTATATGATCCAAGTTATGCTGAGATTGGTCAACCAGTGGATCCTTACTTAGGCTTTTTGGAGTTGAATCCAAACTTCTGTAAGTAATTATCTTTCATATATTTTTTCACTTAGACATATATAACATTTTTTTTTGACAGATTATATTTTTGCTCAATTGTTAGGCAATAATAGAGACAACAAGTGAAGAACAGATTGGGCTGACCACAGATTTTGATGGTATCTAGCAAAGAACAAAAACTAAGAAGGTTTTTTATTTTTTGTTTAACTTAAAAACAAATACTGGGTCATTTTGAATTTTTATTTTAATTTTCTTTTATTATTTATTTATTTATTTATTTCTGTTAGGGAGTTCAAGAAATGTTCGATGAGAATCGAATTCATACCTATATATAAAAGTTTTACAAACGACTCCCTATTCGATTATCTTGCTATGAATCTTTCTCTCCTTTTTTTGGGGGGCTTTAATAATATCTTTTTATTTTGCTTTATGGTGTTCCTCCTTCAAGTTTCAAGCGCTATGAATAGTATATTCAATATCAATGGTATTCCACAAATTCATGATTTAGGTTTTTGTGCTAATGTTTATTTGACAAAATAATACTCCTTCCGGTTCACAATAAGTGACCAATTTGTCTTTTTATTTTGGTCCAAAATAAGTGTCCATTTATATAATTAAGAAAAAATTTAATTTATTTTTCCGAAATTACCCTTATGTACGTATTCGTAAATAGTTGTTCACTCCTCATATTAACTACGCTGCAACATTTAATTAAGGGTAGTTTAGTGACACTAACTATTTTTGTCTAAAATTTTATATTTTCTTATTGGATGTGCCCAAGGGAAATTGATCACTTATTCGGATAGGAGGGAATACTCAACAAGAACTAGTACTCATCACTCCAATAAACTTCTATGACCATTGGTTAGAGCGCATTGCAATGTCACTCGTGTAATACTATCACTATGTTTACGGTCCGACCGACAACTTCATTTCAAATTTAATTATGTGGGTGTTTGGACATAAAAATTATAATTTTAAAAAAAGTATTCGGAGTTAAGTTAAAAAATAGTATTTGAAATTTAAAATTATGTTTGGACATGTATTTTACTTGAAAAAAATATTACAGTTTTGTGAATGGATAAATAAGTTTTTCTAAAATTTTGAAAAAGTGGTTTCTCTTTTTTTTTTGAAAAATTTCCAAAAACTTACAAAATTTATGGACAAATATATTCTTGATTTTTTTTAGAAGAAGGGAAAAAATTTAGGGAAACTACTAGCTATGTCCATTTATAAGTAGCTCATTACCAAAATTGGTCAATTCACCAAATATTACTAATATTAGCCAAATATTACTAATATTAGCCAAATATTACTAATATTACCCAATTAGCTATTTGTAGTAAAAATAAATCAAATCTTTTATTTCATTTGAGTGGGTATTATTAGAATGAATTGGGTACATCTTAAGGAGCTTCAATCTCAATTTTGGGATGATTTGGTGAAGTTTTGAGATGGTTTGAATTGAAAATTCGATGTACAAACTGAACATGAAAAAAATGATATGTGTATCTTACTGTGTATCATTCATGTATCACATATGTATCATATTTGTATCAATTTCGTATCACATGTACATCCATGTATATCTGTGTGTGAGATACATGCATGATACATGTTTGATACATGTGTCGCAGAAGAATTTTTTTAACTCAAATTTGATTACGAATTTTGATACAAAACCAGTCCAAATCACCTCCAATCTTTCTCAAATTTTATATATTGATTTATCTATATGTTTTCAATGAATTTCAACTATACCCATTGAAAAAGTTTCTTTTTTACTTAGATTTTTTGGAATATTGAATATTTTTTTTTTTTCATCACCTTATTTGCTGCCTCATCCATGAAATTTCCTTTTTGTCTTGCATCTAATGTTGCTAATCATGCTTAAAAATATGAAAGGTGATTTTTGCATGTGATTCTTTGAGAGAAAGAACCTTATTTATTTGGTTTTTTAATTTTTATATATGCTTGGCTAGTTTTGGTAAGTCTGACTAATGGCTAGAGATTGGTAAATTGGGAATTATTTGAGACATTTGTGTAAGTTTCCCAAAAATTTATAGATAAACGGGCCTATGTTTCCTGCTGGTAATTACCCAAATGTGATGACCCAAAAGGTCATCCTGTGTAAATTTAGCATAAACTCTGCTCTGAGACCCTGAAAACCTCCGTTAATCTCACCTCGATGTCTGTGTGCAGCCGGGAAGCTTTTATGTGGAAATGTGTTAAACAGTTGAATTAATGATAATTAATGGAATAAAGTTGACTTTGGTCAACATTTTGGGTAAACGGACCCGGACCCGTACTTTGACCGTCCCGGAGGGTCCGTAGGAAAATATGCGACCTGTGCATATGCTCGGAATCGAATTCCGAGGTCCCAAGTCCGAGAAATGAATTTTTAAAGAGAAGTTTTTTCTGAAAATAAGAAAGACTTTTGAAAATGAACTTTGATGTGAAATCTGTGTTACCGAGCCCGTATTATGGTTCTGGAGACAAGTTCAATATTTGTTATGTGAGTTATCTGTGAAATTTGGTAAGAAAATGACTTGGGTTGACGTGTTTCAGATCAAAATTGGAGAATTTAGAAGTTTATGAAGTTTGAGAAAATTCTATAAATTTTGTAGTTTAATTCATTGTTTTTATGTTATTTTGGTGGTTATATTACTCGAATAAGTTCGTAGGATGATTTTGAAGTCGTGTGTATATTTAGTTTTGAGCCCCGAGGGTTCGGGTGAGTTTCGGGTAGGTGTCGGGGTGCTAAACTTAGGAAATTTATGGTGTTTTAGGTTGTATCTGGTGTCTAGTTATTCCTTCTCTGCGACTGCGGTGTATCGCACGCGATCGTGATGTTCAATTTGGGAAGGGGTCAATTTGCTCTGCGCGATCACAAAGAGCTAAGTGCGAACACGGAGCCTTAGGGTTTAGCTCTACGCGATCGCGCCCCTATGTCCGCGATCCCGTAAATCTCCTGTGAGGTTGGGGGTTAGGCAGCAAATTGTTCTATGCGAACACGTTCTTTCGTTAGCGATCGCGTGGGTCCACGTCCAGGTTCTCTTCGATCGCACTCCTTAATTCGCGATCGCGTAAGTCTGAAGTCCAGTACTCTCCATGATCGCAACCCTTCTGTCGTGATCGCGTAGAGAAAAATCGCTCAGTTATTTAAAGTGTCCAAAACAGAATCCCATTATGGGATTTTCAGAATTTTCACCATCTCCTTCTTCTCCAAACCCCATAGCCGATTTCCAAGCTGCTCTTCCTCCATAAACATTTAGGTAAGTAATCTTAGCTCTAATTTCTTCCATTTTCTTCATCAATCATTACATTCTAGGCCTAAAACCATGAAATTAAAGGTATAAATAGGGGGTTTTGGGTCGAGTTAGGGCTTTTGGCAATTTTGGAAATTCAACCTCATTTTGGGGTCGGATTTCAAAACAAATCGTATATCCGGATTCTTGGGGGAATGGGTAATCGGGTTTTGGTCCGAACCTCGAGTTTGGACAAAGCGGGACCGGGGTCGAATTTCGGTATTTTTGGAAGAATTATGGAAAATGTATAATTAGGCTTTGGGATTGAGTTATTGATGTTATTAAGTCAATTATGTCTAGATATTATCGTTTCGGAGTTGGAGTCAAGAGGAAAGGCCATGATCGAGGCTTGACTTGCATTCTTGGAGCCAAGGTAAGTGTTTGGCCTAACCTTAGCTTGAGAGAGTAGGTATAAAGTCTTATTTTCTATGTGTAATTTATGTCCAACGTATAGGTGAGGTAACAGGTACCTATATGTTGTTGTTAAGCATGTCCGTGAGTCGATCTTCGATGAGTCCCTTGCCGGGACAGTAGAATTTTGTTGATTATTTATGTACATTTGAAATGTCGTATCGTTAAACTTTCACATCAATTGTTGCTTTTACACTCATCATGCACGAGGGAACATTATGTGCTGAGTGATTATTATTATTATACACGAAGGAACATTCCGTGCCGATGATTATTATTTATGCACGAAGGAACATTCCGTGCCGATTATTATTATTTGTGCACGAAGGAACATTCCGTGCCGATGATTATTATTTATGCACGAGGGAACATTCCGTGCCGATTGATTATTATTTATGCGCGAGGGCACATTCCGTGTCGATTGATTATTATTTATGCGCGAGGGGACATTCCGTGCCGATTTATTATTATTGATGCACGAGGGGACATTCCGTGCCGAGTCATTATTGTTTATGCGCTAGAGACATTCCATGTCGTGTGATTTTGAGGTTATACACGAGGGTTCATGCCATGTTCTTCCCTGTCTATTATACTTGTTCGGGCTGATATTTCATGTTTCACTTCTACATTTCTGTTAGTACTTGATTCTATTATTTTAGAAATTGTTGCCCCTCTTATCCCCAGCATGTTCTTCCCCGTAATAGTATTCTTGTTTATTTTCTTCTATACTATTGAACTGCACAAGTACAATTTTGTTGTCGTGTCCTAGCCTCGTCACTACTTCGCCGAGGTTGGGCTCGGCACTTACTCTGTACATGGGATCGGTTGTACTGATTCTGCACCTGCACTTCTTTATGTTGTGCAGATTACGCAGCCGGACCCTGTGGACATCATTTGTTGGAGTGTTCTTCAGTCCATTCCAGACGACATCGAGGTAGTTCCTCATGGCGTTCGTATATCTCGGCGTCCCTGTCTATCTTTCATTCTGTCATTTATGTGTTTTCCAGACAGATACATCATTTTATTTTCAAATTGTTGTTTTTAATCAAATCTTAGACTGGTTCGTGAGGTTGTGACTCCACTTCTGGGTTTGTAATTAAAAGGATTTCTTCGTTATTAGTTATTGTCATTTAGACTTATGTTAATGCTTCCGCACTTTATCTCTATTATCTAGTCAGTGTTTGTTATTCTCACTTGTTAAATCAATTCAGTTAACAATTTGCCTTGCCTAGTGGGTGCAACATTAGGTGCCATCACGACCTGAATGTGGGATTTCGGGTCGTGACAAGTTGGTATCAGAGCACTAGGTTGCTTAGGTCTCACAACTCACAGACAAACTTGGTAGAGTCTGAGGGATCGGTACGGAGACATCTGTACTTATCCCCCAGAGGCTGAAAAGTTAGGAATAACTTCACTTTTCTTCTTTTCTGTCGTGCGATTTGAAGTCTAAATGCTAATTGAGTTTCAATTCTATTCTCTCGCAGATGGCGAGAACACGTGCTTCCTCATCTACTGCTCAGCAGCCCGATTCTCCTGTTGTAGCTCCTACGAGGGGCTGATGCCGAGGCCGTATTAGAGGCCGAGGCAGGGGCAGGGCACAACTCAGGGAAGCAGCCCCAGTAGAGGACCCACAGGTAGACTTTGCTGGTGAGGTTCCTACCCAGACGGTTCCAGTTGAACCAGCTAAGGTCCAAGAGGGGTTCATTGCCACCCCGGTGCTTCAGGACGCTCTAGTCCCCTTAGTGGGAGTAATGGAGAGTGTGGCTCAGGCCGGTCTTCTTCCTACTGCACCAGACGTCTCTCAGCCTGGGGTAGGGACCCAGACTCCTACTACTCGCACACCAGAGTAGCTAGATCCCCAGTTCCAGACTCCGGTACCTCAGACGACCGGAGTAGCTCAGCCGGGCATTGTGGCCTCGGCAGTTGAGGCAGCAACTATGTCAGCAGATGCTTTATGAAGATTGGATAGATTCACCAAGTTATTCACTACTACATTTACTGGTGCACCATCAGAGGATCCCCAGGATTATTTGGACAACTGTCATGAGGTTCTTCAGAACATGGGCATAGTAGAGTCCAATGGAGTTGATTTTGCTACTTTTTATCTTTTCGGTTCCGCCAAGACTTGGCGGAGAGACTATTGCTTGACCAGGCCAGTTGGGTCCTCACCATTGAATTGGGCTCAGTTCTCCGAGTTATTTGTGGGGAAGTTCCTTCCAGTTACTCAAAGGGAGGATCTCGGAGGCAGTTTGAGCGCCTCCAGCAGGGATCTATGTCTGTCACTCAGTACAATATCAGGTTCATCACTCTAGCTCGGCATGCTATTATGATACTCCCCACTGATCGTGAGAGAGTGAGGAGGTTTATTGAGTATTTGGCTCAGCCCATCAGGCTTCAGATGGCCAAGGAGTCACGTACTGATATTTCATTCCAGGATGCGGCCAACGTGGCCAGGAGGATTGAGATGATTATGTCACAGGGTGGTGGTCAGGGGCTGACAAGAGGCCCCGTCACTTTGGTCGATTCAGTGGGGCCTCATCTGGGGGCAGGGATTCTTCAGGCAGAGTTCATCCTCCCAGACCCTATCAGTCGGCACTTCAGGTGGCTCATAGTGCACTGCCAGCTCCTATTGGTGCACCACCACCACCTATCAGTGCACCGCCGCTTCAGAATTTATAGGATGGTTATCCGGGTCGATAGGGCCAGTTCCAGAGTCAGCAGCCACATCAGCATAGACCTTGTTATTCTTGCGGTGGTTTGGGGCATATTTCCAGGTTTTTGCCCCCGAGGTTCTGGTGTGTCTCAGTATCAGGGTTCCCGTGCAATGGTTCCCGCATCAGGTGCACCTCTACCGCTCAGCCAGCTAGGGGTGGCAGTCGGGGTGCCAGAGGTAGAGGTCAGACTCATAGAGGTGGTGGACATGACAAGTGAGGTAGAGGTCAGGCCACAGTAGGTCGACCTAGAGACGATCAGGTTGCAGGGGCTCTGCCCCGGTGCTATGATTTTCCTGCCAGGCCTGATGCTGAGGCTTTTGATACAGTTATTACAGGTACGGTTTCAGTTTGCAGCCGAGAGGCTTCTGTGTTATTTGATCCGGGTTCTACATTCTCCTATGTGTCTTTATATTTTGCCCCTTATTTGAGTATGCCCCGTGATTCCTTGAGTACTGCTGTGCATGTGTCTACACCGGTGGGTGATTCTATAGTGGTAGATCGAGTCTAGCGTGCTTGTCTAGTAGCTATTGGTGGTCTGGAGACTCAGGTTGATCTTTTTCTCCTTGATATCGTTGACTTTGATGTTATATTGGGGATGGATTGGTTATCCCCTATTATGCTATCCTGGACTGTCATGCCAAGATAGTGACCTTGGCCTTACTAGGGGTGCCTCGTTTGGAATAGAGGGGGACTCCTAGTCATTCTTCTGGTAGAGTTATTTCTTATATGAAGGCTCGGCGCATGGTCGAGAAGGGTTGTTTGGCCTATCTGGCCTACGTTCGTGATTCTAGCACCGAGGTTCCTTCCCTGGAGTCTTTGCCCGTGGTTCGTGAGTTTCCAAAGGTATTCCCTGTTGACCTGCCGGGTATGCCACCCGACAGGGATATTGATTTTTGTATTGAGTTAACACAGGGCACCCAGCCTATTTCTACTCCGCCGTATCGTATGGCCCCGACAGAGTTGAAGGTGTTAAAGGATCAGTTGCAGGATTTGTTGGATAAAGGATTCATTAGGCCTAGTGTCTCTCCTTGGGGTACTCCAGTATTGTTTGTCAAGAAGGAAGATAGCTCAGTGAGGATTCTGTTGTCTTGGTTCATTTGCATTATCGTTTGTTCAGTTATTCATGTTTTCTTCTCACTTGTTACCCCATTAATTTTCCCCGTATTACCGTTCTTAATTGCTTATTCCTTGCTACCTTCTTTGATATATATTATAGAACTGTGCAGGTAAATTGTTGTGGTCGTGTCTAGCCTCGTCACTACTTCGCCGAGGTTAGGCTCGGCACTTACTCAGTACATGGGGTCGGTTGTACTGATGCTACACCTGCACTTCTTTATGTTGTGCAGATTACGTAGCCGGACCCGGTGGACATCGTTAGAGGGAGTATTCTTCAGCCCATTTCAGACGACACCCAGGTAGTTCTGCAGGCGTTCGTGGATCTCGGCGTCACTTTCTATCTTTCATTCTGTCATCTATGTATTTCCAGACAGATATATCATTTTATTTCACACTGTTGTCTTTAACTAAATCTTAGACTGGTTCGTGAGGTTGTGACTCCATTTCTGGGTTTGTAGTTAAAGGGATTTCTTTGTTATTGGCTATTATTATTTAGATTTTGTTAAGATTCTGCATTATATCTCAATTATCTAGTCAGTGTTTATTACTTTCACTTGTTAATAAATCAATTCAGTTAACACGTTGGCTTGTCTAGCGGGTTCAACGTTAGGTGCCATCACGGCCTGAAAGTGGGATTTCGGGTCGTGACACCAAAAAATGCCTATATGATTGAAGTCAAACTTCATAAAATATGACGAATCCTAGTTAAAGTTCAGCTTATTTTTTTACAAGCATATAGAGCCCTCTCACCTATTTTGTTTTGAAAACTAAATAGAGAGTGATTATTGGATTTTTTAACAAGCGCCAAACAATGTCATGCCCCAAAAATTCTTATCCAGGATTAGGGGTGGCAAGTGGGCGGTCCGATCCCTAAATAGGTCAAGTGAGCCGGTCTTGTGAGCCGTGGTTCTAGGGTGGTCCCGGCCCATAAATAAACGGGCTTAGCTGTCCCAGGCTAAACGGTTTTTTATAGGAATCAGCCCGGGATCGGGCCCACAAACTCATGGTCCCGGTTAAAAGTGTCGGACCTACGGGCTAAATGTGTTTAGTGGGTCCAATGGCTAAATAGTGATTTTTTTAAAAAAAGAAAGAAATTAGAGACAAAAGATGTTAAAAAAATATCTAAGGCAATGCCTTGTAAATTTGTTGTGACCTAAATGTTTGAATCCGAATTTAAAGACAAAAGTAAAAATATATTCAAATCAATGCCTTATAATTTTATTATAGCATTATAAAAATATAGCAATATATTTTCTAGTCTTCCTCCCCCTATGTAATGAGCACAACAAGATGCTAATACCACAATTGAAAAGAAAAAGAAACTAATCAAGATGTGCCAAAATACAAGTTACATAATACATACTAATTTTTGTTCATACAAGTTACATGGTATCTCTTACAAACTTCATAAATCCTTCAAGGTTCGGAGGAAGTTCTGTTGGTGGTAGCGGAAAAGTAGAGAGAGATTGTGATAGATTGATACTGATTTTGTAAGGAAAATTAAAGAATGAGGGGGTATTTATAGTTGAAAATAGGGAAAAGTATAATTATAAAAAGTTTAGGGTTAAAATAAAGTTGGGGGGGGGGGAGGGGGGTTAAATGGCTATTTTCTAAATAGCCAACGCTATTTTTTAAAGCACAACAAATCTTTTTAAACGACAAAAAAAATTACTGTTGGGCCCTTTTGACCTGCCAAGGGACCGAGTGGCTTGAGGAAAAACATTCTGAAAACTTTTTATTAAAAAAATCAAAAAAATTACTTGGTCTCCAAGTACATGAATTTTAATGAGCTTCATTTCTTTATCCCTTTTTTCATGAGTGAGCCATTACTGGAGCCAGAATTTAAAGTTTATGAGTTTTGAATTTGATATTGAATTCATAATTTGCTTTAATTATTGGGTTCACAATTTATTATTTATAAATAGTTAACAAATTTTTTAATACAAATACTTGACAAACACATAGATAATAATGTAGCTTCGCTCCTAAGTGGGGAGGAAGCTGCCAAAGCCTAATGATAACACAATGTTACATCCCGCATTTTGGGGCTTATTGGCATCTATGGTACTGCGTGCTACAGGGTGACCGGACGAGTGTCATCGTGTAGGTGACGTGTGCTAACGATGCGTTGTGAAGGGGCATCAGGCATAGGGGCTATGCATGAGGCAACAACCATCTAGATATGTTGTTTTGCATGTCCTTGTCACGATCCAAACTAAAGGATCATGACTAGAACCCGGGCCATACTTGCCGAGCACCAACGTACATTTTATCTAACCTTCCTTATTATCTTTAAAGGCCGAAGATATCAATATAAATAGTAGATATGGATCATGAACAACCAACAATGAATGACAATGGCATGAACATACATAACATGGATGAGAAGACTGCCAAGAAACTACATATAAGGTACGAGCTAAAACGCTACATGAAAGACAATACAACAAAAATTAGCCAACACGGCATACCAAACTATACATGAGTCGACACATATCTATGAGCCTCTAAAGGAGCATAAGTGTTGCAACATTGCCGGAACAGGGCCCCGACATACCCATAATGTCTATAACAAAAATGCATACCAAGACCACGACAAGTCCGGAGAAGGGATCTCGCCAATAACCGTTGAACTCCAAAGCCTACTGTGGTGGATGTTGATTCCCAATTTTTTCCCAAAATATTCTTAATTTCATATATACCTTCAAAGTCGTGCATTACTAGCAATTGGTATTTTGCCATAATTTTTCTATGTTTTATTAATTTGTCAAGTATTTATTTCCAATAAATAATTATAAAATTGCATCACAAATGATTTCAAAAATATTTTTTGATATTATCCGTAATTAACCAAATTGAAATCTTTTGGCTATAATTGCAATGACTTTGCAATTATAGCCCAAACATATAACTTTGTACTATTTTTTACCAGAAATTAGTCGTTTGTATTTAAAATACTAAATAATCATTTTAAACTATTTTCTATGCATGAAATTTAATTTTTATAATTACTAGCTATTTTATAATTACTAGCTATTTTATAATTACTCCTTCTGCCTAACCCTAACCCCCCCCC
Source organism: Nicotiana paniculata (assembly GCA_005239505.1). NCBI lineage: Eukaryota > Viridiplantae > Streptophyta > Magnoliopsida > Solanales > Solanaceae > Nicotiana > Nicotiana paniculata. The sequence continues at coordinate 46,193 of MDKI01150177.1, forward strand.
CTCCGTCGGTTGCTTGCTCACCGTTAATAATGGTGGCTCGCCACCACTCCTATCCCTAATGGCTCTCCTATGGTCGAGATTCTTGCTGTCTTCAGGTCCTCAACGGGACCAGTGGCCGTTCACTCACCCTTGGGCCTGTTCCGACCAATCTCAGGCCATCATGGCTGGATTGAGTAAGATCGTCTTATTTTATTACTAAGTCTATACCAGTTAAGTGTTACTCTGTGATTTTTATTGTGTTTAAACGATTTTCATTTAGGTTCTCCCTTAACCTAACTAATTATGTTAAAAACCCCTAATTTCTTGTCTTAGCTTTGGGTTCTGAGTTTGTCTTTGCTGATTTGTTCATGTGATTTGTGTGTATGCGTGTTTCTCATGAATATGTTCTGAGTTTCTGTGATTTTTACACTATTATGCTTATTAGGGCTTTTGATTTGTCTCTTCTTCCCTATACTGTGTTTATTTCGTTCATTCATAGAAATTTGCAGTAATTTTCTTTTATCAGTACTATTTTATTTGAATCCCTGATTTCCTGTAATTGATACCCTTTATTGATTTCCGACTTCTAAATTATTTTCTTAGCTTATTATGTGATTGACTATATTATTAATTGGTTCCTACTGATTGTTTCCTTAATTAGACCTAATATATCTAGCCGTAATTGCTTACTCTGTACCTACTGTGTTTGAATTATTTCCTATTTGTTATGCTCGGGCTATACATGATTTCTTTCCTTACTTGTTACCTGTTCTTTACCGTTTGAACTGATTCCCTTAATTAAGTGAAGACTTGGACTGATTTTACTCTAATTGATTCCGATTTCCATAATCACTGTACAATTTTGATTCTTACCTTATTTACCTAGCTTTCAAACTACTATATATATTCCTCTCTTCTACTCTCATTATACAGTCTCATACACACACGAACCCACATTAGTTCACATCTCTCATACACTCAAAAGCTCTTCTTCTTTCTTTGTTACTTGCTATTGTTACTAAATAAGCCAGCTGCAAGCCAAGGATAATTATTAAACTCTCCTGTTCCTCATTTTGTGTTTACTCTCTTTACTGGTATGTTCAGATTTCAATTCAAGTTCCAAAACCAATGTGTTTCTTCTACTGCTTCAGTTTATCATGTTACTAATATGTTTCTGTCTGTTGTTTAGCTTTTCAACATGTGGTTAACTTGTTCTACTTAGTATACTAGTTATGTCCTAACCCCTCTTAGGATCTGCGTGCTTTTGAGCCTGATTATTCCCTTTGTAGTCTATCTAAATTTAACTCTACTCTGTTTTAGAATGTTTGTTTATTTGTTACCTAGTTTCTGGTATGCATCTGTTTGCAAAACAATCTGTTACCCTTAGTTCTTTGATTTTATGTTTAACTTGGCCTAGTACAATTATGTTCCAATAAGCAATTTTGGAATCACTGCCCTATTTTCTGCTATTCCTTAAAAATTTTGTGCTTTTGCCTGTTATGTGTTCACTGTACATGCCTTATGTGTCCCCAATTATCCCTGTGTGAAGGGTTGTTATTTGAGTATTGCTGAACTTGTTTGGCTCCGTGTTTGATTTGTTGTTTATTTGATTACACAATTCTTGTAAAAACTGTTTTACTTCTAAACAACACTCCTATTTTATAAAACTACTTCAACTGAGTCCTTTCAAAATTGTTTTATACCAAAGCCTTTTCAAAACTATGTCAAGCACTCTCACTCTACTCTTAGGTCCTTAAGTTCTGCCCCTCCAGTGTGTGACTGCTTTGAGATCCCTGTGAGATCCCTATGAACTCTGATGCACTGGAGCTGGCTCTTCCATACTGCACTTACTCAGTTTTGGTTATGAAATCTGGGTGTGAGCACTGCCCGGGATCCTTTAGGTCCTTAGGGAACTCTGACACACCCGGACATGCGAAAGGCTATAACTTTGGCATTTGAGGCTACAGAAAGTTTGGTACATTTGGGCCTACTTCAGGCTCCCTATAGTTTAACTTCTTCTTTTCTATCTATTTATGTAATTCATTCAGCTGTTGGTTTGTAACAATTATTGTAAACAGATATTGAGGTTGGCTAGTGAAATAGGGAGGGTAGTTATATATTCTATCATTGAGTAGAAACCACGCCTTATGCTTTTACATTCCCTATATCTGCATTAGAATCCATGCTTAGAACCAACATATTCATTCAAACCATGACAAACATGCATTAGATGTCATGTCTTTAAGGCTTTCATGGTTACTGCTTTAACGTACAACATGTCCTTAATGCATGTGTATGCTTACCACTTAGAAATCCTACTCATAGGATAATTAACTCAAACTGTTGCTACACGTGCCTTCATAAATCGTACTTAACAACTCTGTAATTCTCTGTGCATTTTAGAAATCATGCTTTAGGAATTCTCCGCATCCCGAAATCATGTCTTAACCGTTATGCACTTTATATATGCATATTAGATACCATGCTCTAGGATTTTTTTCGTATTTGCTTATCAACGCCTAGTTTAAACTATTGATTCATGAAAAGAGGAATAAAACTATCCTGCATATGGTTATCCTATTTTAGGTAAAACTGGTAACAATCCCTGCATTTTCGTAACACCTAGAACAACATGCTTTTAGGAAAAAACAACTTCTGACGTGGAGACTCTACCCTCCCACAACTCACCACCCTACAACTCCATCAAAAAATCAAATTATTCCACCACAATGCAACACTTTCCACACTCCGAGAAACACCCCACTGATCATCCCTGAACCACAAAACTCCACAAATGACCACCTCTATGCTCAGGCGCAAGGCCTTCATAACAACCCCATATACGTGGAGACTCTACCTCACTCCACCCAACCCATTTCTTACACACTTGAATCCAGTGAGAAGGATATGCTCATTAAGAACTTGGCCGAAGAACTCAAGAGACTGACTAGCCGAGTCCAGGGCGTTGAAGGAATTAAAAGAGTTGAGGGATTGAACTATGAAGATCTCTGCATACAGCCTGATGTTGAACTACCAGAGGGTTACAAACCTCCTAAGTTCAAGATGTTCGACGGTACAGATTATCCCAGGGTCCATCTGAGAACCTATTGTGATAAATTGGTTGGAGCAGGAAGACACGAGAAGATTCGCATGAAATTGTTCATGAGAAGCCTCACACGGGATGCTTTGTTTTGGTACATAAGCCAAGACCCTAAGAAGTGGTCCAATTGGGTAGGCATGGCCTTAGATTTCATGGATCGGTTCAGGTTTAACACGAAGAATTCTCCAGACGTATTTTATATCCAGAACCTCAAGAAGAAGCCCACCGAAACTTTTCGCGAGTATGCCACTCGCTGGAGATCTGAGGCAGCCAAGGTCAGGCCTGCCCTAGATGAAGAACAAATAACAAATTCTTTGTCCGGGCACAGGACTTGGAGTATTATGAGAGGCTGATGGTAATTGAAAACCACAAATTATCTCACATCATCACGCTAGGTGAGAGAATTGAAGAAAGGATTAAGAGCGGAATGGTTACTAATTTCGAAGCACTACAAGCCACTAACAAAGCCTTTCAGTCTGGTGGTATATCCAAGAAGAAAGATACCGGGATGGTAATGGTTGCACCGGGACCCAAATCCCCATTAGTATACCAAACTTCCCCACTCACATACGAAGCACCCCATATCAGCCAGCACCTCCGCCAACATATCAACCGTCACCCCCACCAACTTATCAACCCACATCTCCAAGATATTCCCAAGCATCCACTGTTTATCATACATACAACTCTCAACCCTATCACTTCCAGTCACCCCCTGCTCGCCGAAATTTTCCAAGACCTCAACAAAAATTTGACCGCAAGCCGCCCAAGCAATATACTGCCATTGCTGAACCTATTGACCATATGTACGAAAGAATAAAAGTTGTTGGTTATGTTACTCATATCCTGCTGTAAACCCTGAAAATCCATCCCAATGGGTCAATCCAAATAAAACATGTGCATACCATTCCGGCATGAATGGGCATACAATTGATGAATTCCATTCACTGAAGGATAAAATCCAGTCTCTAATTGATAATAAGGTTATCCAAGCAAAGGAAGCTACTCCCAATATCCGCAATAATCTGCTCCCAGAGCATAGGGGTGGAGGCATCAACATGATAGAGATAGAGGAAGAATGGGACCTAGAGGGGTCGATCAGATTGATCAAAGAAGGGGATGAGCCAAAGAAGACAACAGTCACACTTAATCCCATCATAGTCCATATTCAGCCGTCAGGAGATGTTGAGGTAGCTGTGTCAGTCCCATTAAAGTTTGAAGTGGCACCACTTGCGAATCGTTTGAGGTTGAGGTAATGCCACTGATCACGCTCAACTATGTCTTCTATAAAGACTAAACGGGCGTTGCAAATATAAATCTGGGGTATTAATCCCAAAATCGATCCCACGGAGAATTGAACGTATCAATTGATTTTATGAAATACTAAACTGGTGTTTAATCAAGTTTCTCAAGACTTTTGAATATCAAGTTGTGTTATTTAACTAATTCTACTCACAAAATAATCAACTAGTAATTAATCTAAAAATTTAATGTAAACAATAATATTAAAGGTCTAAGGTAATGGTTTTCCCTGTTGGTGAATTCTTTCTCGGATACTTCTTATAGCTTAATTAATTGTCTCAATCAATCATGAAC
>MDKI01033851.1:0-15899 GCA_005239505.1 Nicotiana paniculata
GAACCATAACTAACGCTTCGAAATGATCAAGTTATATTTTTTGGCATTTTATGGAAATTAAACCAGATCGAGTGATATTTGTCCGGGACATTAAATATAACCCAAGGAACCATAACCAACGCTTCGAAATGATCACGTTGCATTTTTTGGCAATTAAACTGGAATTCTGCCAGACGTGCCTTTATTATCTCCATCCATGGTCCAAGCTGGATGCCTTAGTATGGAGAAGGTATCAAATCACATGATATTCTTCCGGGAAATCAAATACAGCCCACGGAACCATAACCAATTCTTCGAAATGATCAAGTTAAATTTTTGTGCATTTTATGGCAATTAAACTGGAATTCCGCCAAGTCGTGCCTATATTATCGCCTGCCATGGTCCAGGCCGGACGCCATGGTACGTAGCCGGTACCGAATCGCATGATATTTGTCTGGGACATCAAATATTACCCAAGGAACCATAACCAACACTTCGAAATGGTCAAGTTACATTTTTTGGCATTTTATGGCAATTAAACAAGAATTGCGTCAGTCATGCCTGTATGATCGCCTGCCGTGGTCGAGGTTGGACTCTTTGGTACGGAGCTGGTACCGAATCTCATGATATTTGTCCGAAACATCAAGTAAGACAAAGGAACCATAAACAATGCTTTGAATTGATCAAGTTAAATTTTTTGGCATTTTATGCCAATTAAACTGGAATTCTGCTAGTCGTGCCTGTATTATCGCTTGCCATGGTCCAGGCCGGACGCCTTGGTACAGAGGCGTTACCGAATCACATGATATTTTTCCGGCACATCAAATACGACCGAAGGAACCTTAACCAATGCTTCGAAATGATCAAGTTACATTTTTTGGCATTTTATGGCTATTAAATTGGAATTCCGCTAGTCGTGCCTATATTATCGCATGCCATGGTCCAGGCCGGACGCCTTGGTACGGAGCTGTTACCGGATCAAATGATATTTTTCCGGGACATCAAATATGACCCAAGGAACCATAACCAACGTTTCGAAATGATCAAGTTACATTTTTTGGCATTTTATGGCAATTAAACTGGAATTCCGTCAGTCGTGCATATATTAACGCCTGCCATGGTCAAGGCCGGACGCTTTGGTACGGAGTCGGTACCGGAACGCATGATATTTGTCCGGGATATTCAATATGACCCAAGGAACCATAACCAATGCTTTGAAATGATCAAGTTACATTTTTGACATTTTATGGCAATTAAACTGGAATTCCGACAGTCGTGCCTGTATTATTGCCTACCATGGTCCAGGCCGGACGCCTTGGTACGAAGCCGGTACCGGGTCGCATGATATTTGTCAAGGGTTTGAAATATGACCCAAGGAACCATAACCAACGCTTCGAAATGATCAAGTTACATTTTTTGGCATTTTATGGCAATTAAACTGGAATTTCGTCAGTCGTGCATGTATTATCGCCTTCCATGCTCCAGGCCGGACGCCTTGGTACGTAACCGAATCACGTGATATTTTTCCGAGACATCAAATACAACCCAAGGATTCATACCCAACGCTTCGAAATGATCAAGTTACTTTTTTTGGATCTTTATGGCAATTAAACTGGAATTCCACCAGACGCGCCTGTATTGATGCATGCCATAGTCTAGGTCGGATGCCTTGGTACAGAGCTGGTACCGGATCACATGATATTTCTCCTGGACATCAAATACGACCCAAGTAACAATAACCAAAGCTTCGAAATGATCAAGTTACATTTTATGGCATTTCATAGCAATTAAACTGGAATTCCGCCAGTCGTGCCTATATTATCGCCTGCAATGGTCCAGGCCGGACACCTTGGTACGAAGCCGGTACCAGATCGCATGATATTTGTCTGGGATAACAAATATGCCCCAAGGAACCATAACCAATGCTTCGAAATGATCAAGTTACATTTTTTGGCTTTTATGGCAATTAATTTGGAATTCCGACAGTCGTGCCTGTATTATTGCCTGCCATGGTCCAGGCCGGACTCCTTGGTACTAAGCCGGTACCGGGTCGCATGATATTTGTCCGAGATTTGAAATATGACCCAAGGAACCATAACCAACGCTTCGAAATGATCAACTTACATTTTTTGGCATTTTATGGTAATTAAACTGGAATTCTTCTAGTCGTGCCTTTATTAGCGCCTGCCATGGTCTAGGCCGGACGCCTTGGTACGGAGCCAGTACCGGATCGCATGATATTTATCAGGGACATCAAATACGACCCAAGGAACCATAACCAATGCTTCGAAATGATCAAGTTACATTTTTTGGAATTGTATGGCAATTAAACTGGAATTCCGCCAGTCCTGCCTATATTATCGCCTGCCATGGTCCAGGCCGGACGCCTTGGTACATGAGCCGGAACCGGATCGCATGATATTTCTACAGGAGATCAAATACGACCCACGGAACCATAACCAACGCTTTGAAATTAGAAAGTTACATTTTTTTGGCATTTTATGGCAATTAAACTAGAATTACGACAGTCGTGCCTGTATTATCGCCTGCCATGGTCTAGGCCGGAAGCCTTGGTACGGAGCCGGTACCGGGTCGCATGTTATTTTACCGGGACATGAAATATGAGCCAAGGAACCATACAACGCTTTGAAATGATCAACTTACATTTTTGGCATTTTATGGCTTTTTATGGCAATTAAACTGGAATTCCGTCAGTCGTGCCTGTATTATCGCCTGCCGTGGTCCAGGCCGGACGCCTTTTTATAGAGCCGGTATCGGGTCGCATGATATTTTTCCGGGACATTAAATATGACCCAAGGAACCATAACCAACGCTTCGAAATGATCAAGTTACATTTTTAGGCATTTTATGGCAATTAAACTTGAATTTCGCTAGTCGTGCCTGTATTAGCGCCTGCCATGGTCCAGGCCGGAGGCCTTGGTACAGAGCCGGTACGGGATCGCATAATATTTTTTCGGCACATCAAATACGACCCAAGGAACCATAACCAATGCTTCGAAATGATCAAGTTAATTATTTTTGGCATTTTATGGCAGTTAAACTGGAATTTCGCCAGTCGTGGATATATAATAACCTTCCATGGTCTAGGCCGGACGCCTTGGTACGGAGTCGGTATTGGATAGCATGATATTTTTTTGGGGTATCTAATACGACCCAAAGAACCATAACCAATGCTTTGAAATGATCAAGTTACATTTTTTAGCATTTTATGGAAATTAAACTGGAATTCCGCAAGTCGTGCCTGTATTATCGCCTGCCATAGTCCAGGCCGGACGCCTTGGTAAGGAGCCGGTATCGGATATTATGATATTTGTTCGGGAAATCAAATATGACCCAAGAAACCATAACCAACGCTTCGAAATGATCAAGTTAAATTCTTTGACATTTTATGGAAATTGAACAGAAATTGCGCTAGTCGTGCCTATATTATCGCCTGCCATGGTTCAGGCTGGACGCCTTGGTACGGAGACGATATCAGATAGCATGATATTTGTCCGGGACATCAAATAGGACCCAAGGAACCATAACCAACGCTTCAAAATGATCAAGTTAAATTTTTTGTCATTTTATGGCAATTAAACTGGAATTCCGCAAGTCGTGCCTGTATTATCGCCTGCATGGTCCAGGCCGGACGCCTTGGTATGGAGCCGGTATCGGATAGCATGATATTTGTCCGAGATATCAAATACGACCCAAGGAACCATAACCAACGCTTCAAAATGATCAAGTTACATTTTTTGGCATTTTATGTCAATTAAAATGGAATTCCGCAAATCGTGCATGTATCATCGCCTACCATAGTCCAGGTCGGACGCCTTGGTACAGAGCCGGTACTAGATCACATGATATATGTCCGGGAAATCAAATACGAATCAATGAACCATAACCAATGCTTCGAAATGATCAAGTTACATTTTTTGACATTTTATGGCAATTTAACTGGAATTCCTCCAGTCGTGCCTGTATTATTGCCTGCCATGGTCCAGGCCGGACGCGTTGGTACGAAGCTAGAACAAAATCTCATGATATTTGTCTGGGACATCAAATACGATCCAAGGAACAAAAACCAACTCTTCCAAATTATCAAGTTACATTTTTTGGCATTTTATGGAAATTAATAGAATTCCGCCAGTCGTGCATGTATTATCGCCTGCCATGGTCCAGGCTAGACGCCTTGGTACGGAACGGTTACCGGATAGCATGATATTTTTCCGATACATAAAATACGAACGAAGGAACCATAACCAATGCTTCGAAATGATCAAGTTACATTTTTTGGCATTTTATGGAAATTAAACTGGATTTCTGGCAATTGTGCCTGTATTATCGCCTACCATGGTCCATGTTGGACGCCTTGGTATGGTGTCGATACCAAATCGCATTATATTTGTCCAGGACATCAAATACGACCGAAGGAACCATAACCAACTCTTCGAAATGATCAAGTAACATTTTTTGGCATTTTATGGTAATTAAACTGGTATTCTGCCAAGTCGTGTCTGTATTATCGCCTGCCATGGTCCAGCCCAGACGCTTTGGTATGTAGCCGGATCCAAATCGCAGGATATCTGTCTGGGACGTCAAATACAGCCCAAGGAACCATAACCAAACAATTTTTTGGCAATTAAACTGGAATTCCTCCAGTCGTGCCTGTATTATCGCCTGCCATGGTCCAGGCCGAATGCCTTGGTACGTAGCCGTTACCGGATCGCATGATATTTGTCCGGGACATCAAATACGACCTAAGGAACCATAACCAACATTTTGAAATGATCAAGTTACATTTTTTGGCATTTTATGGCAATTAAACTGGAATTCCGCCTGTCGTGCCTGTATTATTGCCTGCCATGGTCCAGGACGGACGCCTTGGTACCGAGCTGGTACCGGATAGCATGATATTTGTCCGGGACATCAAATACGACCCAAAGAACCATAACCAACACTTCGAAATGATCAAGTTACATTTTTGGCATTTGATGGCAATTAAACTGGATTTCCGCTAGTCGTGCATGTATTATCCCCAGCCATGGTCCAGGCAAGACGGCTTGGAAAGGAGACGGTACCGGTTCGCATGATATTTCTCCAAGACATCAAATACGACCCAAGGAACCATAACCGAAGCTTCGAAATGATCAAGTTATCGTTTTGGATTTTTATGGCAATTAAACTGGATTTCCGCTAGTCGTACCTGTATTATCGCCTGCCATAGTCCAGGCCAAGCGCCTTGGTACGGAGCCGGTAGTGGATCGCATGGTATTTGTCCGGGACATCAAATACGACCCAAGGAACCATAAGCAGCACTTCGAAATGATCATGTTACATTTTTTGGCATTTTATGGCAATTAAACTGGAATTTTGCTAGTCGTGCTTGTATTATCGCCTGCCAGGATCCAGGCCAGACGCCTTTGTACGGAGCCGGTACCAGATAGCAAGATATTTGTTGGGGACTTCAAATATGACCCAAGGAACCATAACCAACGCTTCGAAATGATCAAGTTAAATTTTTTGGCATTTTATGGCAATTAAATTGGAATTCCGCTAATCGTGCTTGTATTATCGTCTGCCATGGTCCAGGTCGGACGCCTTGGCACGGAGCTGGTACCGGATCACACGATATTGGTCTGATACATCCAATACGACCCAAGGAACCGTAACCAACGCTTCAAAATGATCAAGTTACATTTTTTGGCATTTTATGGCAATTAAACTGGAATTCCGCCAGTCGTCCCTGTATTATCGCCATCCATGGTCCAGGCCGGATGCCTTGGTATGGAGCTGGTACCGTATCGCATGATATTTGTCCAGGACATCAAACACGACCCAAGGAACCATAACCAACTCTTCGAAAAGATCAAGTTACATATTTTGGCATTTTATGGCAATTAAACTGATATTCCGCCAAGTTGTGCTTGTATTATCGCCTACCATGGTCCAGCCCAGACGCCTTGGTACGTAGCCGGTACCGAATAGCATGATATTTGTCCGGGACATCAAATACGACCCAAGGAACCATAACAACGCTTCGTAATGATCAAGTTACATTTCTTGGAATTTTATGGCAATTAAACTTGATTTCCGCTAGTCGTGCCTGTATTATCGCCTGCCAAGGTCCAGGCCGGACACCTTGGTGCGGAGCCGGTACCGGTTCGCATGATATTTATCCAAGACATCGAATACGACCCAAGGAACCATAACCAATTCTTCGAAATGATCATGTTACATTTTTGGGAATTTTATGGCAATTAAACTGGAATTCCGCTAGTCGTACCTGTATTATCGCTTGAAATTGTCCAGGCCGGACGCCTTGATATGGAACCTGTACCGGATTGCATAATATTTGTCCATGACCGCAAATACGATCCATGGAACCATAACCAACGCTTCGAAATGATCATGTTACAGTTTTTGGGATTTTATGGCAAATAAACTGGAATTTCGCTAATCGTGCCTGTATTATCGCCTGAGATGGTCCAGGCCAGACGCCTTGGTACGGAGCTGGTACCGGATTGCATGAGATTTTTCCGGGATATCAAATACGACCCAAGGAACCATAACTAGCGCTTCGAAATGATCAAGTTACATTTTTTGCCATTTTATGGCAATTAAACTGGAATTCCGCTAGTCGTGCCTATATTATCGCCTACCATGGTCCAGGCCGGACGCCTTGGTATAGTGCCGATACTAGATCGCCCGATATTTATCCGGGACCGCAAATACGACCCATGGAACCATAACCAACAATTCGAAATGATCAAGTTATATTTTTTGGCATTTTATGGCAATTAAATTGGAATTCTGCCAGTCGTGCCTGTATTATTGCCTGCCATGGTCAAGGAGGGATGCCTTGGTACGGAGCCGGTTCCGAATCGCATGATATTTGTACGGACATCAAATACGACCTTAGAAACCATAACCAACGCTTCGAAATGATCAAGTTACATGTTTTGGCATTTTATGGCAATTAAACTGGAATTTTGCTTGTCGTGCCTGTATTATCGCCTGCCAGGGTCCAGGCTGGACGCCTTGGTACGGAGCCGGTACCGGATCGCAAGATATTTTTCCGGAACATCAAATATGACCCAAGGAACCATAACCAACGCTTTGAAATGATCAATTTATATTTTATAGAAATTAAACCGGAATTCCGCGAGTCGTGCCTGTATTATCGCCATCCATGGTCCAGGCCGAACACCTTGGTATGGCACCGGTACTGGATCGCATGATATTTGTCCGGTACATAAAATATGACCCAAGTAACCATAACCAACTCTTCGAAATGATCAAGTTACATTTTTTGGCATTTTATGGCAATTAAACTGGAATTCCACCAGTCGTGCCTGTATTATCGCCTGCCATTGTCTATACCGGACGCCTTGGTACGTAGACGGTACCGAATCACATGATATAAGTCCGGGACATCAACTTCGAGCCAAAGAACTATAGACAACGCTTCGTAATGATCAAGTTACATTTTTTTGGCATTTTGTGGCAATTAAACTGGAATTCCACCAGTCGTGCCTGTATTATCGCCTGCCATTGTCTATACCGGACGCCTTGGTACGGACCGGTACCAGATAACATGATATTTCTCCAGGACATCAAATACGACCCCGCTTCGAAATGATCAAATTATATTTTTTGGCATTTTATGGCAATTAAATTGGAATTCCGCCAGTCGTTCCTATATTATCGCCTGCCATGGTCCAAGTCAGACGCCTTAGTACGGAGCCTGTACCGGATCGCATGATATTTCTCCGGGACATCAAATACTACCCAAGGAACCATAACCAACGCGTGGAAATGATCAAGTTACACTTTTTGGCATTTTGTGGCAATTAAATTGGAATTCTGCCAGCCGTGCCTTTATTATCGCCTGCCATGGTCCTCGTCGGATGCCTTGGTACGGAGCGGATACCGGATCACATGATATTTGTCCGGGACATCAAATACAACACAAGGAACCATAACCAATGCTTCGAAATGATCAAGTTACATTTTTTGGCATTTTATGGCAATTAAACTTGAATTCCGCCAGTCGTGCATGTATTATCGCCTGCCATGGACCAGGCCGGACACCTTGGTACTGAGCCGGTATCGAACCGGTACCGAACCGCATGGTATTTGTCCGGGACATCAAATACAACCCAAGAAACCATATCCAACTCTTCAAAAGGATCAAGTTATATTTTTTGGCATTTTATGTCAAATAAACTAGAATTCCGCCAAGTCGTGCCTGCATTATCGCCTTCCATGGTCCAGGCCGGACGCCTTGGTACATAGCCGGTATCCAATCGCATGATATTTGTCTGGGACATCAAATACAACCCAAGTATTCATAACCAATTATTCAAAATGATCAAGTTACATTTTTTGGAATTTTATGGCAATTAAACTGGAAATCCGCCAGCCGTGCCTGTATTATTGCCTGCAATAGTCAAGGCCGGACACCTTGGTACGGAGCCGGTACCGGATCACCTGATATTTCTCCGATAAATCAAATACAACCCAAGGAACCATAACCAACGCTTCAAAATGATTAAGTTACATTGTTTGGCATTTTATGGAAATTAAACTGGAATTCCGCCACTCTTGCTTGTATTATCGCCTGCCATGGTCCAAGCCGGACGCCTTGGTACGGAGCCAGTACAGGATACCATGATATTTATCAGGGACATCAAATACGACCCAAGGAACCATAACTAGTGCTTTGAAATGATCAAGTTACATTTTTTTGCATTTTATGGCAATTAAACTGGAATTCCGCCAAGTCGTGCTTGTATTATCGCCTGCCATGGTCCAGGCCGGACGCCTTGGTAAATAGCCGGTACCGAATCGCATGATATTTTTTAGGGACATCAAATACAACCAAAGGAACCATAACCAATGCTTCGAAATGATCAAGTTACATTTTTTTGGAATTTTATGGCAATTAAACTGGAATTCCGCCAGCCGTGCCTGTTTTATCGCCTGCCATAATCCAGGTCCGACACTTGAGTACGGAGCCGGTACCGTATCACATGATATTTCTCCGGGACATCAAATACGACCGAAGGAACCATAAACAATGCTTAGAAATGATTAAGATATATCTTTTTGCTTTTTGTGGCAACTAAACTGGAATTCCGCCAGTCGTGCCTGTATTATCGCCTGCCATGGTCCAGACTGGACGCCTTGGTACGGAGTCGGTACCGGATAGCATGATATTTGTACTGGACATCAAATACGAACCAAGGAACCATAACCAACGCTTCGAAATGATCAAGTTACATTTTTTTTAGTTTATGGCAATTAAACTGGAATTCCGCCAGTCGTGCCTGTATTATCGCTTGCCATGGCCAGGGAGGACGCCTTGGTACAGAGCCGGTACCAGATCTCGTGATATTTGTCCGGGACATCAAATACGACCCAAGTAACCATAACCAATGCTTCAAAATGATCAAGTTACATTTTTGGCATTTTATGGCAATTAAACTGAAATTCCGTAAGTCGTGAATGTATTATCCCCTGCCATGGTCCAGGCGGGACGCCTTGGTACGTAGCCGTTACCAGATCGCATGATATTTGTCCGGGACATCAAATACAACCTAAGGAACCATAACCAACATTTTGAAATGATCAAGTTACATTTTTGGCATTTTATGGCAATTAAACTGGATTTCCGCTAGTCGTGCATGTATTATCCCCAGCCATGGTCCAGGCCAGACGCCTTGGAAAGGAGACGGTACCGGTTCGCATGATATTTCTCCAAGACATCAAATACGACCCAAGGAACCATAACCGAAGTTTCGAAATGATCAAGTTATCGTTTTGGATTTTTATGGCAATTAAACTGGATTTCCGCTAGTCGTACCTGTATTATCACCTGCCATAGTCCAGGCCAAGCGCCTTGGTATGGAGCCGGTAGTGGATCGCATGGTATTTGTCCGGGACATCAAATACAACCCAAGGAACCATAAGCAGCGCTTCGAAATGATCATGTTACATTTTTTGACATTTTATGGCAATTAAACTGGAATTTTGCTAGTCGTGCTTGTATTACCGCCTGCCAGGATCCAGGCCAGACGCCTTTGTACGGAGCCGGTACCAGATAGCAAGATATTTGTTGGGGACTTCAAATATGACCTAAGGAACCATAACCAACGCTTCGAAATGATCAAGTTAAATTTTTTGGCATTTTATGGCAATTAAATTGGAATTCCGCTAGTCGTGCTAGTATTATCGTCTGCCATGGTCCAGGTCGGACGCCTTGGCACGGAGCTGGTACCGGATCACATGATATTGGTCTGATGCATCCAATACGACCCAAGGAACCGTAACCAACGCTTCAAAATGATCAAGTTACATTTTTTTCATTTTATGGCAATTAAACTGGAATTCCGCCAGTCGTCCCTGTATTATCGCCATCCATGGTCCAGGCCGGATGCCTTGGTATGGAGCTGGTACCGGATCACAGGATATTTGTCCAGGACATCAAACACGACCCAAGGAACCATAACCAACTCTTCGAAAAGATCAAGTTACATATTTTGGCAGTTTATGGCAATTAAACTGATATTCCGCCAAGTTGTGCCTGTATTATCGCCTACCATGGTCCAGCCCAGACGCCTTGGTACGTAGCCGGTACCGAATAACATGATATTTGTCCGGGACATCAAATACGACCCAAGGAATCATAACAACGCTTCGTAATGATCAAGTTACATTTCTTGGAATTTTATGGCAATTAAACTTGATTTCCGCTAGTCGTGCCTGTATTATCGCCTGCCAAGGTCCAGGCCGGACACCTTGGTACGGAGCCGGTACCGGTTCGCTTGATATTTCTCCAAGACATCGAATACGACCCAAGGAACCATAACCACTTCTTCGAAATGATCATGTTACATTTTTGGGAATTTTATGGCAATTAAACTGGAATTCCGCTAGTCGTACCTGGATTATCGCTTGAAATTGTCCAGGCCGGACGCCTTGGTATGGAGCCTGTACCGGATTGCATAATATTTGTCCATGACCGCAAATACGATCCATGGAACCATAACCAACGCTTCGAAATGATCATGTTACAGTTTTTGGGATTTTATGGCAAATAAACTGGAATTTCGCCAATCGTGCATGTATTATCGCCTGAGATGGTCCAGGCCGGACGCCTTGGTACGGAGCTGGTACCGGATTGCATGAGATTTTTCCGGGATATCAAATACGACCCAAGGAACCATAACTAGCGCTTCGAAATGATCAAGTTACATTTTTTGCCATTTTATGGCAATTAAACTGGAATTCCGCTAGTCGTGCCTATATTATCGCCTGCCATGGTCCAGGCCGGACGCCTTGGTACAGAGCCGATACTGGATCGCCCGATATTTATCCGGGACCGCAAATACGACCCATAGAACCATAACCAACAATTCGAAATGATCAAGTTACATTTTTTGGCATTTTATGGCAATTAAATTGGAATTTTGCCAGTCGTGCCTGTATTATCGCCTGCCAGGGTCCAGGCTGGACGCCTTGGTACGGAGCCGGTACCGGATTGCAAGATATTTTTCCGGAACATCAAATATGACCCAAGGAACCATAACCAACGCTTTGAAATGATCAATTTATATTTTATAAAAATTAAACCGGAATTCCGCGAGTCGTGCCTGTATTATCGCCATCCATGGTCCAGGCCGAACACCTTGGTATGGCACCGGTACTGGATCACATGATATTTGTCCGGGACATAAAATGTGACCCAAATAACCATAACCAACTCTTCGAAATGATCAAGTTACATTTTTTGGCATTTTATGGCAATTAAACTGGAATTCTGCCAAGTCATGCCTGTATTATCGCATGCCATTGTCCAGGCCGGACGCCTTGGTACGTAGACGGTACCGAATCACATGATATAAGTCCGGAACATCAACTTCGAGCCAAAGAACCATAGACAACGCTTCGTAATGATCAAGTTACATTTTTTTGGCATTTGTGGCAATTAAACTGGAATTCCACCAGTCGTGCCTGTCTTATCGCCTGCCATTGTCCATACCGGACGCCTTGGTACGGACCGGTACAAGACAACATGATATTTCTCCAGGACATCAGATACGACCCCGCTTCGAAATGATCAAATTATATTTTTTGGCATTTTATGGCAATTAAACTGGAATTCCGCCAGTCGTGCCTATATTATCGCCTGCCATGGTCCAAGTCAGACGCCTTAGTACGGAGCCTGTACCGGATTGCATGATATTTCTCCGGGACATCAAATACGACCCAAGGAACCATAACCAACGCGTGGAAATGATCAAGTTACACTTTTTGGCATTTTGTGGCAATTAAGTTGGAATTCCGCCAGCCGTGCCTGTATTATCGCCTGCCATGGTCCTCGTCGGATGCCTTGGTACGGAACCGATACCGGATCACATGATATTTGTCCGGGACATCAAATACAACACAAGGAACCATAACCAATGCTTCGAAATGATCAAGTTACATTTTTTGGCATTTTATGTCAAATAAACTAGAATTCCGCCAAGTCGTGCCGGCATTATCGCCTTCCATGGTCCAGGCCGGACGCCTTGGTACATAGCCGGTATCGAATCACATGATATTTGTCAGGGACATCAAATACAACCCAAGGATTCATAACCAATTATTCAAAATGATCAAGTTACATTTTTTGGAATTTTATGGCAATTAAACTGGAAATCCGCCAGCCGTGCCTGCATTATTGCCTGCAATAGTCAAGGCCGGACGCATTGGTACGGAGCCGGTACCGGATCACCTGATATTTCTCCGATAAATCAAATACAACCCAATGAACCATAACCAACGCTTCGAAATGATTAAGTTACATTTTTTGGCATTTTATGGAAATTAAACTGGAATTCCGCCACTCTTGCTTGTATTATCGCCTGCCATGGTCCAAGCCGGACGCCTTGGTACGGAGCCAGTACAGGATACCATGATATTTATCAAGGACATCAAATACGACCCAAGGAACCATAACCAGTGCTTCGAAATGATCAAGTTACATTTTTTTGCATTGTATGGCAATTAAGCTGGAATTCTGCCAAGTCGTGCTTGTATTATCGCCTACCATGGTCCAGGCCGGACGCCTTGGTAAATAGCCGGTACCGAATCGCATGATATTTTTCAGGGACATCAAATACAACCCAAGGAACCATAACCAATGCTTCGAAATGATCAAGTTACATTTTTTGGAATTTTATGGCAATTAAACTGGAATTCTGCCAGCCGTGCCTGTTTTATCGCCTGCCATAATCCAGGCCGGACGCTTGGGTACGGAGCCGGTACCGTATCACATAATATTTCTCCGGGACATCAAATACGACCGAAGGAACCATAACCAATGCTTAGAAATGATTAAGATATATCTTTTTGCTTTTTGTGGCAACTAAACTGGAATTCCGCCAATCGTGCCTGTATTATCACCTGCCATGGCCAGGCAGGACGCCTTGGTACAGAGCCGGTACCAGATCTCGTGATATTTGTCCGGGACATCAAATACGACCCAAGGAGCCATAACCAACGCTTCGAAATGATCAAGTTACATTTTTTTATTTTATGGCAATTAAACTGGAATTCCGCCAATCGTGCCTGTATTATCACCTGCCATGGCCAGGCAGGACGCCTTGGTACAGAGCCGGTACCAGATCTCGTGATATTTGTCCGGGACATCAAATACGACCTAAGGAACCATAACCAACATTTTGAAATGATCAAGTTACCTTTTTTGGCATTTTATGGCAATTAAACTGGAATTCCGTAAGTCGTGAATGTATTATCGCCTGCCATGGTCCAGGCAGGACGCCTTGGTACGTAGCCGTTACCGGATCGCATGATATTTGTCCGGGACATCAAATACGACCTAAGGAACCATAACCAACACTTCGAAATGATCAAGTTACATTTTTTGGCATTTTATGGCAATTAAACTGGATTTCCGCTAGTCGTGCATGTATTATCACCATCCATGGTCCAGGCCGGACGCCTTGGTATGGAGCCGGTACCGGATCACATGATATATATTCGGGAAATCAAATACAACCCAAAGAATCGTAACCAACTCTTCGAAATGGTCAAGTTGCTTTTTTTGGCATTTTATGGCAATTAAACTGGAATTCCATCAGTCGGTGCATGTAGTATCGCCTACCATGGACCAGGTCGGATGCCGTGGTATGTAGCCTGTACTGAATCACATGATATTTGTCCGGGCCATCAAATATGACTCAAGGAACCATAACCAATTCTTTGAAATGATCAAGTTACATTTTTTGGTAATTTATGGAATTAAACTTGAATTCTGCTAGTCATGCCTGTATTATCTCCTGCCATGGTCCAGGTCGGACACCTTGGTACAGAGCAGGTATTAAATCTCATGATACTTTTCTGAGACATCAAATACAACACAAGGAACCATAATCAACGCTTCGAAATGATCAATTTATATTTTTGGCATTTTATGGCAATTAAACTGGAATTCCGCCAGTCGTGCCTGTATTATCGCCTGTCATGGTCTAGGCCAGACGCCTTGGTACGGAGCCGTTACCGGTTCGCATGATATTTTTCTGGGACATAGAATATGACCCAAGGAACCATAACCAACGCTTCGAAATGACCAAGTTATATTATTTGGCTTTTTATGGAAATTAAAATGCAATTCCGCCAGTCGTGCATGTATTATCGCCTGCCATGGTCCAGTCCGGAAGCCTTGGTACAGAGCCGGTACCGGGTCGCATGATATTTGTACGGGACGTAAAATATGACCCAAGTAACCATAACCAACGCTACGAAATGATCAAGTTACATTTTTTGGCATTTTATGCCAATTAAACTTGAATTCAGCCAGTCGTGCCTGTATTATCGTCATCCATGGTCCAGGCCGGACGCCTTGGTATGGATCCGGTACTGGATCGCATGATATTTTTCTGGGACATCAAATACAACCCAAGAAACCATAACCAACTCTTCGAAAGGATCAAATTATATTTTTTGGCATTTTATGGCAATTAAAGTAGAATTCCACCAAGTCGTGCCTGCATTATCGCCATCCGTGGTCCAGGCCGGACGCCTTGGCACGTAGCCGGTACCGAATCGCATGATTTTTGTTCGGGACATCGAATACAACCCAAGGATTCATAACCAACGATTCGAAATGATCAAGTTACATTTTTTGGAATTTTATGGTAATTAAACTGGAATTCCGCCAGTCGTGCCTGTATTATTGCCTACCATAGTTCAGGTCGGACGCCTTGGTATGGAGACGATACCGGATCACATGATATTTCTCCAGGACAACAAATACGACCCAAGGAATCATAACCGACGCATCGAAATGATCAACTTACATTTTTTTGCATTTTATGGCAATTAAACTGGAATTTCGCCAGTCGTGCCTGTATTATCGCCTGCCATGGTCCAGGCCGGACGCCTTGGTATGGAGCCGGTACCGAATATCATGATATTTGTGCGGGACATAACATACGACCCAAGCAACCAAAACCAATGCTTCTAAATGATCAAGTTACATTTTTTGGCATTTTATGGCAATTAAACTGAAATTCTGCCAGTCGTGTCTGTATTATCACCTGTCATGGTCCAGGCCGGACGCCTTGGTACGGAGCCGGTATCGAATCGCATGATATTTCTCCAGGACATCAAATATGACCCAACGAACGATAACCAATGCTTCGAAATGATCAAATTACATTTATTGGCATTTTATGGCAATTAAAATGGAATTCCGCCAGTCGTGCCTGTATTATCGCCTGCCATGGTCCAGGACGGATGCCTTGGTAAGGATCAGGTATCGGGTCGCATGATATTTGTCCGGGATATGAAATATGACCCAAGGAACCATAACCAACACTTCGAAATGATCAAGTTACATTTTT
>MDKI01022223.1:0-14487 GCA_005239505.1 Nicotiana paniculata
TTTAAACCGGATTATATTTGCAACGACCGCTTTGTCTTTTCTAAGGCACAATTGCGTGTGATCAAATTTTGGCGCCGATGCCGGGAAACTAACGGTGTTATTTGTTACAACTTAGGAGTACCACTAGTATTATTAGTTTAGCTCAATTTCCTACGCTGTTAAATAATTTTTCATTGAAACTCTTACGTGAAGCAGGTGTATGCCTAGAAACTCTTCGAGGACTGGTGAACTTCTTGAAGGACTTTTAGACCCCGAGAAAATATTCCGAGCATTAAATCGTGCTAACAAGAAGGACAAATACTTACTGCAACTTGAAATGGAAAACGTGGATAACATCAACGCAAACAACCGGGTACTTCTTGTACCAAACGATGGAGGGGTGGCACCTCTTGTGCCAGAAGTTGCACTCTATGATTGGGCACAACCAACAACTGACAACTTGGCCACCGCCATTGCTGTACCCCAAATACAAATGGAGACATTTCAAATGACCAACAATATGCTGCATCTTCTGCAGAATAAGGGATTGTTCTCCAGGTCACACATTGAAGATCCTCAACAACACCTAAAAATATTTCTGTCAATTTGTGTGACCCAAAGGCAGCCAAATGTGACCCCGAAAGCCATTAAGCTGCTACTGTTCCCTTTCTCAGTGACCGGGGAAGCTCAGATTTGGCTGAATTCACTCCTAATAAACTCCATTGCCACATTGGAGGAATTAGTGAAGCAGTTCCTGAATAAGTTCTACCTTCCCAACAAGACTGCAAGACAGATTGACGAGATATTGTAGTACAAGTAGAAGCCCACTGAGACCTTGTAGGAAACTTGGGAAAGATTCAAAGGGAATTAAAGAAGTGTCCTCACCATGGTATTCCAGACTAGATGCTCGGCCAGAGATTCTACATGGGGCTAGCGGACAATTTGAAAGCAAATGTGGACGCTTCGGCTGGGGGTGCTTTTCTAAGCAAGACATTTACTGAGTGCAAAGTCCTTCTTGACAAGATGTCTCAGAATTCAGGATTGATGATGAGAGGTACGACCCTGACACCAATAGTGCATTCAATTCCTCTTGACCCAAATAATTCACATGCAGAGAACATACCCACACTCATGGCTCAGATGAGTATACTAACGAAGAAGATTGACGAGATGGGTACAAAGCAATTGCATATCGTTGGTACAACAAATGGAGGACTTTGTACCCCTTGCATCAATCAATCTTATGTGAGTTCATGGAGTGGAGAAGGTGATAACCAAGGTCCCAGAGAAGATATGAATTGTGTTAACAATTTTGGGGGTCAGAGACAAGGAGGGCAACAGTGGGGGCCAACACCCAACCAGCAGTAGAGACCTAACATACCACAACCTGGAGGTGTACGGCCACAAGGACAAGTGGTTCCATATCAGAGACAACATGGCTATCAGCAGCAACACCAGCAACAAATGACATACCAACCACCTCATTAGCAGCAAGACAACAACATGGTGCAGATCAAGGGTATGCTGCAGCAACTCATTGGCACAAATGGTAAGATGCAGGAAAAGTTGGCAGCACATGATTAAGCAATAAAGGGATTGAAACTCAACTGGGACAGTTGTCCATGGCCTTAAATAACCGCCCCTCGGGAGCATTGCCGGCCGACACAAACATCAACCCAAAGGAGTAAAAACCGAAGCAACTGATGGCAGTCAGTCTCCGGAATGGGAGAGATTTAGACAGGGAGCAGGAGGTTGCTCAAACCAGAAGAGAGACTATGCCCACCACTCTAGCTCCAGTCGAGATAGATGAAACAACAGAACTCAGCGAAGTGGTGGTTGAACAAGCCCAGGTTGAAAAGGGTAAAGCCAAAGAAAGTTAAAAAGTTGCAGAACAAGTGGCTCCTCTTGTGCCACAAAATTCTAACAAAGAACAGCCAGCAAGCAGTGGACAAAAACTGATGCCTGCACCATTCCCTCAGAGATTGGCAAAACAAAATAAAGAGGATAAATACAGGAAATTTATGGAGATGCTTCGTCAGATTCAATTGAATATTCCTTTGATGGATGACTTGAGGGAAGTGCCAGGCTATGTAAAGATGATGAAAGACATGATGTCGCGGAAATTTGATTTCAGGACCTATCCACAGTGACTCTGACACTGACATGCAGTGCGGTAGTGACTAGACCCATGGCTCAAAAGATGTCTAATCCAGGTAGTTTCACCATTCCGTGAACCATTGGAAGTTATGTTTTTGAAAAATCATTGTGTGACTTAGGAGCCAACATAAACTTGATGCCTTTGGCAATCTAAACAAAGCTGGGCATTGGCAGAGCTAGGCCGACTTTGATGTTGTTGCAATTGGCTGACCGCACAGTTAAAAGACCGACATGGATTATTGATGATGTGCTGGTGCAAGTGGGGAAGTTTGTATTCCCTGCTGACTTTGTCATTCTGGACTGCCAAGTCGACGAGGAGAATCCTATCATTTTGGAAAGGCCATTTTTATCCACTGGGATAACACTGATTGATTGTGAGACTGGGGAATTAAAAATGAGGTTGAACGATGAAGAAGTGATATTCGACGTCCAACAATCCATGAGGAGACCTAGTGAATATGCAAATTTCTCCCTAGTGGAGGCGGTGGATGTGATCCTACATGATGAAGATGAGACTCTTAATGCCAAAGATCCACTGGGAGCTTGTTTGACAACTTTAGAGGAAATGGATAGAGAAGGGTTGGTAGAGTGGGTTATGGAACTCGAAGGCCAAGGATTTTGGAAGAGAGAACCCCGATTTGAGCCCCTCTATTCAGAAGAAAGAGCCTCATCACCTGCAAAACCATCAGTTCAGACATCAACTGGAGCTGAAGCCACTTCCAACCCACCTCAGGCATGCCATCTTGGGTCCCACCTCTACTTTATCTGTTATCATATCATCTGGTTTGCTAGCTGTGCAGGTTGAACAATTACCGAAAGTGTTGCAAGAGTGCAAAACTGCCATTGGTTGGACCATGGCAGACATAAAAGGTATCAACCCGACCTTCTGCATGCACAATATTCTTCTGGAAGAAGGGCACAAACCTTCCAAGGAACATCAACGAAGGCTGAACCCGAACATGAA
Source organism: Nicotiana paniculata (assembly GCA_005239505.1). Taxonomy (NCBI): domain Eukaryota; kingdom Viridiplantae; phylum Streptophyta; class Magnoliopsida; order Solanales; family Solanaceae; genus Nicotiana; species Nicotiana paniculata. The sequence goes on from MDKI01022223.1 coordinate 3,101, forward strand.
AGAGGTAGTGAATATATTGGAGTTCCAGTATACTTATGCTGGAACTCGAGCATATTATACTGGAGTATTTTCTGAATTTTGAACAGTGTTTTCGTTCAGATTTATCTTTACATGAAAAGTTGCTAAATTTTGATTACTTTTAAAAGTGTGGCTATTTTTTAATGACCACTTGTAAATTTGGTTATTTTCGAATGATCCCTTAATTCCTATTCTACTCCAAGTGTTTTTGCCTGTATAAATATTATGATTGCGAGTGCATGTATCCATCGACCAAAACAAGCAATTAATCACAGTGAAGGTTTTGGAATAAATCTTGTATAATATCAAATTTAAGACGAAATTATAATGTTTTTGATAGTAGGCTATATAGACGTTATTTACACTATTAATGAATCATACTTTAGTGTTGTTTTAAGTGCAAAAGTGACAACAAAATGCTCTAAATAGTGTTTTTATGCTTTGCAGGAAATAATCCATGTTCGGAAGATACTTTGGAGCATTTTGGAGTCAGCGCGGGAGTATAAGGCCAATCAAGAAGAACCTGAGTGAAAAGAAGGAAGAAAAAGGCGAAGAGGGCTGGAGTGGAGCCCACATCGACCGCGGTCGACCGCGGCTGGAACGCGGTGGGCAAAATAATGCAAGGCAGAACTCATGCAAACCACCGCGGTCGCGCGGCATTATGCGCAGTCGCGCCGCATTCTGTCGCGGTCGCGCAGCATTCTGCCGCGGTCGATCCGGAAAGAGCCCAACAATTGCAGGGATTTAAGTGCAAAAAAAGGGGGAGAAATTAGCCTAACCCTATTTAAACCCTATAAACTCGTCCAAGAAAGTTTAGGCTTGTTTTTAGACTAACTTTGGAGGCAAGAACAAGTGTGAGAAGACCAGGCTACAATTAGAGTTTTTCTATTCTCCATCTTTTGTCATTATTTTGGGAATTATGAATTATTTTATGCTTTCTTTGTGTTTTAGTATGAGTAGCTAAAAAATCAGTCTAGGGTTGATGGAATCAATTGTTAGATGAAGTTTTGATTCAATATTGTTATAATTGATCCGGGTCTAATCTAAGATTGTTCAACTATGCTTTGTATGGTGATTAATCGTGTCTAATTGCTTGGTGTTGCTTGAGAAAGAATACCAGGTTAGATTGTTGTTGAACAACACCATATTTGGGTAATTTAAGAGATTCATTACTTGAATTTAAAAGTGGGGTTAGAGATAACGAAACTTTGGTGGGATAAATTAGAGCTGCATAAGTTATCAGCGAGAGTAGTTCGAGAGAATGCTCTAGTAAATTATTGTAGTTGATCGAGAGATAATCAATAACCCATAGCTCATAATCCTCATAGAGTAACACGGTGAGAGTATAACAATAAAGTCAGAATTAGTCTAGCAATTGGGGAAATCACTGCCCTAGATCTTTCTACCATTGATTTATCTTTAATATTAAATATTATTATCTTTTAATATCAGTCCTTTTAGTTAATAAATCCAAACAATTATTGATAAAAATAGTGCACCCGAAAAAGTGTCTGAGCTTACATTAGCATCACTGAGAGTTGTAATAGGTAGGTTAGTTCCATGAGGATTCGACTCCGGACTTTAAACCGGATTATATTTGCAACGACCGCTTTGTCTTTTCTAAGGCACAATTGCGTGTGATCAAATTTTGGCGCCGATGTCGGGAAACTAACGGTGTTATTTGTTACAACTTAGGAGTATCACTAGAATTATTAGTTTAGCTCAATTTGCTACGCTGTTAAATAATTTTTCATTGAAACTCTTACGTCAAGCAGGTGTATGCCTAGAAACTCTTCGAGGACTGGTGAACTTCTTGAAGGACTCTTAGACCCCGAGAAAATATTCCGAGCATTAAACCGTGCTAACAAGAAGGACAAATACTTACTGCAACTTGAAATGGAAAACGTGGATAACGTCAACGCAAACAACCGGGTACTTCTTGTACCAAACGATGGAGGGGTGGCACCTCTTGTGCCAGAAGTTTCACTCTATGATTGGGCACAACCAACAACTGACAACCTGTCCACCGCCATTGCTATACCCCAAATACAAACGGAGACATTTCAGATGACCAACAATATGCTGCATCTTCTGCAGAATAAGGTATTGTTTTCCGGGTCACACATTGAAGATCCTCAACAACACCTAAAAAAATTTCTGTCAATTTGTGTGACCCAAAGGCAGCCAAATGTGACCCCGAAAGCTATTTAGCTGCTACTGTTCCCTTTCTCAGTGACCGGGGAAGCTCAGATTTGGCTGAATTCACTCCTAATAAACTCCATTGCCACATTGGAGGAATTAGTGAAGCAGTTCCTGAATAAGTTCTACCCTCCCAACAAGACTGCAAGACAGATTGACGAGATATTGTAGTACAAGTAGAAGCCCACTGAGACCTTGTAGGAAACTTGGGAAAGATTCAAAGGGAATTAATGAAGTGTCCTCACCATGGTATTCCAGACTAGATGCTCGGCTAGAGATTCTACATGGGCTAGCGGACAATTTGAAAGCAAATTGGGACGCTTCGGCTGGGGGTGCTTTTCTAAGCAAGACATTTACTGAGTGCAAAGTCCTTCTTGACAAGATGTCTCAGAATTCAGGATGGATGATGAGAGGTACGACCCTGACACCAATAGTGCATTCAGTTACTCTTGACCCAAATAATTCACATGCAGAGAACATACCCACACTCATGGCTCAGATGAGTATACTAACGAAGAAGATTGACGAGATGGGTACAAAGCAATTGCATATCGTTGGTACAACAAATAGAGGACTTTGTACCCCTTGCATCAATCAATATTATGTGAGTTCATGGAGTGGAGAAGGTGATAACCAAGGTCCCAGAGAAGATATGAATTGTGTTAACAATTTTGGGGGTCAGAGACAAGGAGGGCAACAGTGGGGGCCAACACCCAACAAGCAGTAGAGACCTAACATACCACAACCTGGAGGTGTACGGCCACAAGGCCAAGTGGTTCCATATCAGAGACAACATGGCTATCAGCAGCAACACCAGCAACAAATGACATACCAACCACCTCATCAGCAGCAAGACAACAACATGGTGGAGATCAAGGGTATGCTGCAGCAACTCATTGGCACAAATGGTAAGATGCAGGAAAAGTTGGCAGCACACGATTAAGCAATAAAGGGGATTGAAACTCAACTGGGACAGTTGTCCATGGCCTTAAATAACCGCCCCTAGGGAGCATTGCCGGCCGACACAAACATCAACCCAAAGGAGCAAAACCCGAAGCAGCTGATGGTAGTCAGTCTCCGGAATGGGAGAGATTTAGACAGGGAGCAGGAGGTGGCTCAAACCAGAAGAGAGACTATGCCCACCACTCTAGCTCCAGTCGAGATAGATGAATCAACAGAACTCAGCGAAGTGGTGGTTGAACAAGCCCAGGTTGAAAAGGGAAAAGCCAAAGAAAGTTAAATAGTTGCAGAACAAGTGGCTCCTCTTGTGCCACAAAATTCTAACAAAGAACAGCCAGCAAGCAGTGAACAAAAACTGATGCCTGCACCATTCCCTCAGAGATTGGCAAAACAAAATAAAAAGGATAAATAATGGAAATTTATGGAGATGCTTCGTCAGATTCAATTGAATATTCCTTTGATGGATGCCTTTAGGGAAGTGCCAGGCTATGTAAAGATGATGAAAGACATGATGTCGCGGAAATTTGATTTTCAGGACCTGTCCATAGTGACTCTGACACTGACATGCAGTGCGGTAGTGACTAGACCCATGGCTCAAAAGATGTCTAATCCAGGTAGTTTCACCATTCCGTGCACCATTGGAAGTTATGTTTTTGAAAAATCATTGTGTGACTTAGGAGCCAACATAAACTTGATGCCTTTGGAAATCTACACAAAGCTGGGCATTGGCAGAGCTAGGCCGACTTCGATGTTATTGCAATTGGCTGACCGCACAGTTAAAAGATCGACAGGGATTCTTGATGATGTGCTGGTGCAAGTGGGGAAGTTTGTATTCCCTGCTGACTTTGTCATTCTGGACTGCCAAGTCGACGAGGAGATTCCTATCATTTTGGAAAGGCCATTTTTATCCACTGGGATAACACTGATTGATTGTGAGACTGGGGAATTAAAAATGAGGTTGAACGATGAAGAATTGATATTCGACGTCCAAAAATCCATGAGGAGACCTAGTGAATATGCAAATTGCTCCCTAGTGGAGGCGGTGGATGTGATCCTACATGATGAAGATGAGACTCTTAATGCCAAAGATCCACTGGGAGCTTGTTTGACAACTTTAGAGGAAATGGATAGAGAAGGGTTGGTAGAGTGGGTTATGGCACTCGAAGGCCAAGGATTTTGGAAGAGAGAACCCCGATTTGAGCCCCTCTATTCAGAAGAAAGAGCCTCATCACTTGCAAAACCATCAGTTCAAACATCAACTGGAGCTGAAGCCACTTCCAACCCACCTCAGGCATGCCATCTTGGGTCCCACCTCTACTTTATCTGTTATCATATCATCTGGTTTGCTAGCTGTGCAGGTTGAACAATTACCGAAAGTGTTGCAAGAGTGCAAAACTGCCATTGGTTGGACCATGGCAGACATAAAAGGTATCAACCAGACCTTCTGCATGCACAATATTCTTCTGGAAGAAGGGCACAAACCTTCCAGGGAACATCAACGAAGGCTGAACCCGAACATGAAAGAGGTAGTGAAAAAGGAGGTGATTAAGTTGTTTGATGCGAGCATCATCTTTCCCATCTCTGACAGCAATTGGGTGAGCCCAGTTCAGTGTGTACCGAAAAAGGGTGGAATGACTGTTGTACAAAATAAGAATAACGAGTTGATGTCAACTCCTACAGTCACCGGGTGGCGGATTTGCATGGATTATAGGAAAATAAATGCAGCCACTCGAAATGACCATTTCCCCTTGCCATTCATTGACCAGATGTTGGACAGATTAGTTGGGCGATCCCACTTTTGTTTCTTGGACGGATACTCGGGGTACAATAAAATATCAATATCCCAGAAGATAGAGAAAAACGTCATTTACATGTCCGTATGGCATCTTTGCCTTTCGGAGAATACCCTTTGGGCTTTGCAATGCACCGGCCACATTCCAACGATGTATGCTAGCCATCTTTACTGACATGGTCGAAGATATTATGAAATTATTTATGGATGATTTCTCCGTGGTAGGAGATTCATTCGAAGATTGTCTCCATAACCTCAAATGATTTGTGGAAACAAATCTGGTGCAACAGGGAGAAGTGCCATTTTATGGTACAAGAAGGAATAGTGCTAGGACATAGAGTGTCCAAAAAGGGGATTGAAGTAGACTATGTAAAAGTTGACGTGATTGAGAAGCTACCACCACCTACTTCAGTGAAAGCAGTGAGGAGTTTCCTTGGGCACGCCGGATTTTATAGGCGGTTCATCAAGGATTTTTCAAAAATTGCTAACCCTTTATGTAAGCTGCTTGAAAAAGACCAGAATTTTGTGTTTTCTGATGTTTGGAGGTTGGCATTCGAGGAGCTGAAAAAGAGACTGGTGATCGCACCCATCATTGTTGCACCCGACTGGGAGCAACCATTTGAACTGATGTGCGATGACAGTGATTATGCGATAAGAGCGGTCCTTGGGCAGCGCAAGGAGAAAATTATGCACCCCATATATTATGCAAGCAGGACGCTTAGTGGTGCACAGTTGAACTACACGGTCACTGAAAAGGAAATGCTCGCTGTAGTGTTTGCCTTCGACAAATTCAAGTCATATTTGATTGGCTCAAAAGTTATTGTTTATACTGACCATGCAACCATTAGGTACTTGATAGCAAATAAGGAGTCAAAACCCCGCCTGATTCACTGGGTTCTGTTGCTTCAAGAGTTTGACCTGGAAATTCGTGACCGGAAGGGAATAGACAACCAAGTGGCAGACCACCTCTCAAGGTTGGAAGGGGCAGAAAAGAGAACAGAGGTTGGAGATATCATCGAGACCTTCCCTGATGAGAAATTACTGGCAATGACAATGGAGGAGGCACCATGGTATGCTGATATTTCTAACTACTTGGCATGTGGTATAGTAGGAGGACGATTTCTCCTCGAGTCAAAAGAAAAACTTTTTTCAGGATTGTCGTGATTATTATTGGGATGAGCCTTTATTGTTCAAAATATATGTTGATAACATGATCCGGAGGTGTATCCCCGAGCAAGATCAACCCTCTATTTTGCAGGCCTGTCATGCTTCTCCATATGGGGGACACTTTGGAGGAGTCCGAACAGCAGCAAAGTTACTAGAATCAGGACTATACTGGTCTACATTGTTCAAGGATGCTCATACCTGGGTAAAAAGCTGCGATGAATTTCAAAAGGCGGGCAACATATCCTGTCGTCATGAGATGCCAATGACCACAATCCAAGAGGTGGAAGTATTTGACATGTGGGGAATCAACTTCATGGGGGCATTTGTCAGCTCTTACAGTAACAAGTATATACTGGTGGCCGTTGACTATGTATCGAAGTGGGTCGAAGCAGTTTCTATCCCAACCAATTATTCAAAGGGGGTGACCAATTTCCTACAGAAAAACATCTTCATCTGTTTTGGAACCCCCGGGCCATAATCAACGACGGTGGATCTAACTTCTGTAATAGATCGTTTTCATGCTTGTTGGAGAAGTATGGTGTTCGCCACAAGGTAGCCTCACCGTACCACCCACAAACAAGCGTGCAGGTTAGAGTGTCCAACAGGGAAATCAAAAGTGTCCTCTCAAAAGCGGTGAATTCAACAAGAACGGATTGGGCCATGAAGTTGGACGATGCATTGTGGGTATATCGCACAGCCTTCAAAACCCCAATTGGTATGTAACCTTACAAGTTGGTATTTGGTAAGGCATGCCACCTTTCGGTTGATCTCGAACATAGACCACTGTGGGCAATGAGGCAGTTGAACTTGTGCATGGAAACAACAGGCACCAACAGAGTTAATGGGCTGCATGAGCTCGAGGAATTCCGGTTCCACGCATTTGAGAGCGCTTGATTGTATAAAGAAAGGATGAAATTGATGCATGACAAGCACATCTTGGATCGAAACTTCAAACCCGACGAATTAGTGCTACTATACAACTCAAGATTGAGACTGTTCCTAGGTAAGTTGAAGTCCCGATAGTCAGGTCCATTCAAAGTAGTGCAAATGTTCCCAAGTGGAGCTGTAGAGATCGAATTAGAAGATGGGACGAACAAATTCACACTGAATGGACAAAGGTTGAAACAGTACCTTGGTATGAGTGAAGAAAAAGGGGACAGTATGGTGATAACTCTGGAGGATCCCTAATATACAAATGAGGAGTGATGGAAAGAGTATGTGTCGTGCCGCGACGTTAAATCAAGATCTTCATGGGAGGCAACCCATCATTTTCTGTTGTATTCTCTTTTTTATTGTTGTTGTAATTGATGTAGATGTTACTAACCCATTTACTAGTGTACAGGGCACCATGAGTGCATATTGGGAGAAGACAGGGTCAAGTCACAATTCCGGTAAGGTAAAACAAAACAAAACAAAAAAAAACAAAATCAAAATACTGCCACCGTGGCCGCGGTCGACCGCGGCTGGTCATGCGTCTTCTGTTTCCCAAACCCCCCTTCACCGCGGTTGCGGTGAACCCCATCGCGTCCAGGTAAGTTTTAAGTTCGTTTAATCTTTTTTTATTTTTTTTCTTCTTCTCATTCTTATTATTACCCAATCCCTCTTCACCCACCCATACCCCAACCCTAACTTAACAAAACCCTTTCCCCTTCCCTCTTCTTCCCCAACGTTCCCCTCTCCCCTTCTCTCATTCTCCTACCCCAAACTCACCACTATTTTCCCTCATCTCCACCACCCCCAACCACCGGGTTTCTCTCTCTTCCTCTCTTCAACTAAGTCTACTAACTCCCCTCTCTCTTAATTTCTTTTCTTTGTGTTCTTTTATTTTGTATAATGTATAGGTTAATGGTATATCTCCACCATATATAGGTAAAAACAACTGTTTTTCTTTTGTAAATTAACTTAGCGTAACTTGGTGGTAAGATTTGGTGTTGTTGGGTAAAAAAAATCATGTTAGTGGGATGATGATTAGTTGAAGATTTTGGTTGCCATTGGGAAGGGTTTGTACTACTATGGGCTAACATATGCATGTCTAGATCTCTGCACACCATGTGTTTGAAAAATTGCCACATTGAGCTAAAAATTGGTAATGTGACCATCGTGGTGGTGAAGTCTGAGTAACCACCCGGCGGTCACACAAATTGAACCCTCTCTGACAATAAACCTTGTTGTGTCAGGTACCATGCCTCAATCCAGGAAACGCAGAACCCAGGCTAGTACAAGCCAGTTTGACTCTACTCGGTTTGTCTCAAAGGCTGCTGAGGAAAGATTTGAAGCAAAGGTAACCCGGAAGATGGTGCATGAAGTACCTATTGACAGGGCCGCCCTGCAGAGTGAATGCCCAGAGATATTCCATGAATTGAGGAGACGCTAGCTGGACGTCTTCTTTGAGGAACCGGAGGAGGCGAATATTTTGATGGTCCGAGAATTCTATGCGAATTGCCCGGAACACGCCAAACAGGTAGTCACAGTCAGAAGAACATGGGTAAATGCTTCTCTTGAAGTAATACGCCGAGCATATCGGCTACCAGTCTTCTTAGGAGCGGAGGATTACTACCAAACCTACCAAACACCACCTGTCACTTGGAACCTCATTGTTCGGTCAATATGTTTGGATAGGGAGCCCATATGGATAAAGCATGTCATCACTCTGAACTCCCAATCTCTCACTTGGGAAACTAAATGCTGGCTCACCATCATTTGTAGCCGACTGCTTCCCTCCAGCAACACTACTGATATAAATGCACCTCGTGTAGTGGCGGTTTGATGTTTTGTCAATCGTCATGAATTCGATGTAGCCAGGCTAATCCACGATGAAATGTTCATCAGATCTCCTGAGATAGTCAAATGGTTCTACTTACCTTCACTGGTCACCAGGCCGTGCCATGCCGTGCTGCAAATGTCCCCGAGAATCATTTCATAGATAGGAAGCTCGCAAAGAAGGCCCCTTTCAAAGCCAGCAAAATCACAGTGGGAAAGGAGCAGCCTGTACCTATTGCTGTGGATGATGAGGACGAGGTGGTGCCTGACGTCGCCCCGCCAATGACACCTTATGATGAGGAAGGCCCATCTCGGCCTCGACGGAGCACACAGATGTCTACCTTGGAGCAAGATGTTGCTGGCTTACGTACCTCATTGAATAACCTGAATGACAGAGTTGACACTCTAGCCACTCAGAGTGCTAAGTCCGAGAAGAAGATAATAGCCTGGCTCCGAGCGTTAAGGCGCACCTGTCGTCTCGACCTGGCCATCGTCTCTGATGAAGACTGAAAACCAGGGAAGTCTTCTTACCTCACTGTGCATTATTGTTTTTGCCATGGGGACATGTCAATTCTTTAATTGTGGGGTGGCGGATATTGTTTGTTGTTGTATATATATAACTGCTGGTAGGTTGATTGGTTTTTTGGTAGTTGAATATTTTTTCTTTTTTGAATATATATGGATTAGTGCTGACTTGGCCCGAAGACGGACACCTTTCGATAGGTCTCTTGAGGGTTTTGAGTCGAAAAAAAAAATTAAAAAATAAATAAATATATATATACCCAACACTCCTCCCAACAATGGACTTGCTTCTTGAGGGAAGTGAGTCTAGAGAAAACACAAAAAGATTTTTCTTTGTTAGGTAGTGTATCAACCCCTTGGTTTTTCTTTATACCACGGTTATTTTCCAAGAGTTTTCATTTGAACCGGGTGTAGTTACTTTTTTTTTTAGTTTAGGAGTCTTGGGCGGAAACAAAATCAAAGATGGGAATAGGGCCCTTAACTCTATGATACCCTGAATAAAGATTACTTTAGTGGGTCACTTAGGATCTTTAGTCGACTCTAACAAGGCCTTAAATTGTGTGTCCCTGAATGGCTCAAATGCTTAAAGTAGAGTGTCTGATGATCCCAACTGAAGTGAGTCATGTGCCATGTGTGAGTGAGATTTTGTGTATTCTGTGCTAACACCCAATTCCTAGAACTTGCCCTGTGTGTGTACAAAGCGAAATGGTAGTCTTGTTTGGTTTGGAAAGTGAGACAGACATTCTTTGCTTAACCCTTTTGTATATGTTTTTCCCACCTAATGGTACATATCTTAGTCAACCCCGTTGCGCCTATAAGCCTGTTTTCCTTGGCAACCACATGACAAGCCTGACCCAAGTTTAAATAGTCTATCTTGTTGAACCGTATCACCTCTTAGAATCACTCGAACTGTAATGGGTTTGAAAAATAATTTAAGTGTGGGGTGGTTGATTGGGGCTGCTAAGTGGAATTAAGGAAGCATGAAAAAAGTGCACCTTTTGATAAGCAATACTATAGGCCACCAAAAAAAAAAGAAGGGGGTCTCAAATTGGTGGTGGCTATTAAAAGAAAAAGTGTGCTTAAAAGAATAAGGGATTAACACAATAATGTAATGATGGAGTAAAGGTTTGACAAAATCAAGAGCTTAAAAGTACACAATGTAGTGGAGTGCTTAGGGAGGTGCAGTCACTATACCCATATGTATCCTACCCATTCCGCAGCCAGCATTACAACCAAATAAAGTCCTATTTGATTCTAGACCGAACAAGATCGATTAGTCGAGTATTACACTACGGGCGAGCCTATGGTGCGTTGTTTGTGGCATAAGAATTTGTTTCTGAGGGTGAGTGAAATGTCGTATTCGAGTTCCTCAGTGTGTGATTGGTAAATAATATAAGTCTCTTTTGTAGTGAGTAGGCACATGATTCATGAAGGGAAGGTAAGTCTGAAGCTCTGACTGAGAGTAGGATAGCCGGTTAGGGGTGTTGCGTGGCTATAAAGGAGTCCACTCTCGAGGCTGGGATGTCGCGCTGAAGTAGCCTACATGTGTGAAGTCTTCTGGGTATAGAGAGTAGGGATCCATGTTCGGAAGATACTTTGGAGCGTTTTGGAGTTAATCGCGGGAGTATAAGGCCAATCAAGAAGAACCTGAGTGAAAAGAAGCAAGAAAAAGGCGAAGAGGGCTGTAGTGGAGCCCACCGCGACCGCGGTCGACCTCGGCTGGAACGCGGTGGGAAAAACAATGCGAGGAAGAACTCATGCAAACTACCGCGGTCGCGCCGCGTTCTGCCGTGGCCGCGGTCGATCCGGAAAGAGCCCAGCAATTACAGGGACTTAAGTGCAAAAAAAAGGGAGAAATTAGCCTAACCCTATTTAAACCCTATAAACTCGTCCAAGAAAGTTTAGGCTTGTTTTTAGACTGACTTTAGAGGCAAGAACAAGTGTGAGAAGACCAGGCTACAATTAGAGT
>ML354453.1:0-34622 GCA_005239505.1 Nicotiana paniculata
AGGATTTAAGTAGGAAAAGGTTGGGAAGAAGGGGGTGGAGAATTGGAAATTCTTTTGAGGTTTTGGGGAGGCAATTGTGATCCGATTATGATAGTTTTGGTATGAGTAGAATCGTGGGAGGACGAGGTTTCTAGTGATGTAAAAAAATTCGAGTTCCGAGACGTGGGCCCGGGGCTCAGGTTTGGCCGAATTTCGAGATTTTTGTGTAATTTGATAGTTTTTTATTGGGTTGTGTTCCTTGGTTATATATTGATGATGTTAAACTAGTTTTGGCTAGATTCGGAGCACTCGGGAGACAATTTGAGGGGCAAGAGCATTGCGGACTAGTGTCGCGGCCCGGTAAAGGTAAGTAATGGTTATAAATCTTGTCTTGAGGGTATGTAACCCCGGACTACATATTTCTCACTGATTTTTGAAAGGCGCACATGTCGTGTGACGAGTATGTGGCGCGTACTGATTTTTGGATTGGACTAGGTCCTCTCCGCGGCAACTAATGAGTTGCATATTTACTCAAAACCTTATGTTAAATTATGTTCTAAAGATTTGTGGAATATTTGGGCTATAAGCCGTGTTTGGGGCCTCGTGCCAATCTGTTTAGACCCCTTGGGGNCCGGGTCCAGTACCCTGTTTTACTGAATCGCCAAGGGGGCCTTTTGAGTGGTTCTGCTGAGTGTCGCCGAGGGCCAAGAGTGATGGTGAGGTGCTGAGTGATATTAGCGCTTGGGCTGAAGGAGCCCCTCCGAAGTCTGTACACACACCCAGTGAGCGCCCAGAGTGCCGAGTGACGAGTGATTGGGAGGCATGAGTGACTGTGAGGTGCTGAGTGATATTAGCGCTTGGGCTGAAGGAGCCCCTCCGAAGTCTGTACACACACCCAGTGAGCGCCCAGAGTGCCGAGTGACGAGTGATTGGGAGGCATGAGTGACTGTGAGGTGCTGAGTGACTGTGAGGTGTTGAGGGACTGATTCTGAGTGACTGCGAAGCATGCCCGAGGGGCTGATTATGATTCATGTTTTTCCCGAGGGACTACTTATGATTTTACTACTTTCACGCTGAGCTTATGAAATATGTTTTGCCCGAGGGGACTCTATATGATTCGTTTCATTTTTATACTAAACCTTTCGGTTGAAGTTGTTGAAAAATATACATTTTCAAAGGGTTTTTCTGAAGTTGGTTTTAAGGCATGACGATTTCATATATCTATGATATACTATTGGAAAGTAAGGCTGTGTATATTATGATTTGACGGCATTGATTTTATGTGTTTCCTTGCCGCTTAGACTTGATTTATTTTCATTACTACTGAGTTGGCGTACTCACATTACTCCCTGCACCTCTGTGTGCAGATTCAGGTGCAGACATCGAGCATTATCCAGTTATTCCGTGTGGAGCCGAATTTGCGGGATATAGAGGTAGTTGTTTAGCGTCCGCAGCATCTCTGTTTTTTCCTTCTTGATGTATCTAGATTTCATTTGGAGGTTCTGTATTATGATAGTATATTTTGGTTTATTCTTCTAGATGCTCATGACTTGTTGGCTCCGGGTTTTGGGGTTGGTGGCACTATTTATTGACCTAATTATTTTAGCAACTCTGTACATTTATGAAATGCTTGGATTTTGATTGGGATTTTGAAAGAAATTGTGATCATGTGTTTATTGGCTAGTCTAGTTCCACGATAGGCGCCATCACGGCCATGTATAGGATTTGGGGTCGTGACAAGGCCCCTATTGGAAAAACTCTTATCAGATGGTAAGTTATATTTCGAGCGTGGTGTGGCTGAGCGCCTATGAGAGAGCCTAGAATGGATGAGAAATAGAGCCTAGTATGGTCGAGCGCCTATGAGAGAGCCTATTATGGCAGAGCAATTACACGTACCGAGCCTTATAAGGCCGGACAACTATGTTACTATATTGAGAGAGTTGAGTCAGTATCAACAAGTAAGCATATCGTCAGATTATCTTTGACTCCCAGTTACTTTCAGTTATTATATTATCAGTTCAGTTTCAGCTTTCAGTTATTTTGTTGCTTTACATACTTGGTACATTATTTCGTAGTGACGTCCCTTTTATTAGGGATGCTGTATTTCATGCATGCAGGTCCTGATTGACAATGGACAACCCCTCCCAGCAGACAGAGTCAAACATCAGCGTGGTTGGTAAGCTCCACTTCCTCAAAGTTACCAAGTCTAGACCTTGGAGTCCCTTTTATATATACAAGTTTGATGGGTAGGTCGAGACCATTTCCCAACCATGGTACAGTTCAGTTATATCTAGAGGCTAGTAGACGAGTTCTGTATATTTTGGATAGCAAGAGATTTCATGGCGGCTTCGTCGGCTTGCAAAATTATATATATCAGCTTTTGGGTATGGTTACCGCTCAGATGAGAGAGACGTTATTTTCATATGATTCAGAATATCCCTCATCGGCCTAAGTTGAAGGTTACTCCTCTAGAGGTTACAGTTACAAAGTGGTACGCTCAGGCCGGGTATGGACACGTCACTTCAGGTTTGGGGCGTGACACACATCCCAAATGTGTCATTTAGATACAATTTGATGATATGGCATACAACGTGTATCACACCATTTTTCAGATCGTGAGAATTCAATTTTACCTTTTATAATTTTTTCCTTTTTTCATTTTCCTCTTATTCTTTCACACACCATTGTCCAGGTCACCACCTTTCTCTCTTCCTCCTCTAGTCCACCACCATCACATTACTATTCTAGTTTCCATTGCCGAAATAAATGGAAATCACCAGAAAAAATGTCAAACATTTTGTTCTTCTTTGTTTCTTCTCCGCTAAAGATTCGAACATCAACAATAGTTAATATGAATTTTTGATTATTAAGAACTAAGTCAATAGATAATTTCAGTTATCAGTTAATAACCTAGATAATTCTATTCATAATAACCAAAGCTCCAAAAAAAATTGGGATTCAAACTTCAACATTTATATGTTCAGAGTCAGATCCTAAAGTTTTCAAACCAGATAATGAGATTCAAGCATATCTCGAAACCCAACAAAATGGTTTGAAATTTTCAATCCAAACACCATATATGAATAGCCAACAAACTATAAATAATCAACGCTAATAGGGTTTTAAGAATCTCATATTCACAAGAATTCAAAATTTCAGAAACGATCTCTAGCAAATCATTCTTGGTTAAAGATTTCAATCAAGTACTAAAAGAAGGAACTTTCAACAAAAAGAAAAAAAGAAGAAAAGTTTTGACAGAAATTGCTCCATGACAGAATATTTGGTGTCTATTATTCAATTCTGAAAGATCTCGATAGTGAGGGTTAAATTTGTTGTGGTGGGTTTGATTTCTGGCAATTTGGGATTAATCCTCCATGGAAGAGAAATTAGTAGTTAATTTATATGCCTTAGGCATGTTCTTAATATTGTAGAGGGTTGGAAGCGGAGATTAGGGGTGTGTTTTGTATAACAGGAAATATTTTTCAAGAAAATATTTTTTTGAAAAACAAGTAGTAATCTTACTCATTTTTCGGGTGTTTTGTACGCAAATTAAGGAAAATAACTTCTCAAGAGTAGTCATAAATAATTTAGATACAATAAATACGAAGCCATAAACTTTCGGATCATCAATCTTCCGACCCACAAATTTCATGAACTTCTGAACCGCTAAACTTTTGAACCCGTAAACTCTATAATTTCTAAACCTGCAAACTTCCAAACACATAAACCTCCAAACTCATAACTTTAAAACTTGTACAATTTCGAACCTGTAAACTAAAAAAATAAAAAAGTCAGAACTGAAAATATATATAAAAAAAATGTGTGCGTGTGGGGAAGGGGGNAAAAACAGAAAACAAAAAATTAAAAATATAAAAAAAAAGTTAAAAAAATTGCGGAGGGGGGTTAGGGTGGGTGGTGCAGAAAAACGAAAAAACAAAAAACAAAAAACTGAAAATACAAAAGAAAGTAAAAAAAAAATTGCGGGGGTTGGGGGATGGGATGGGTGGTTCAGAAAAACGAAAAAAACAGAAAATTAAAAAAAAATAATAACTTGAAAGCCATATCATACTATATGGATTTAGAAAGTCCGATAAAAATATAATAAAAAAAGATTGGGAAGGCATGAATGGTTGGTTTCCAAGGTCAGGGCCTTTTTCAGGACCCCAGGACGAGGGGATCCTTGGAAGTGGACATGAGGACAAAAAAGAAACTTTTTCAATGGGTATAGTTGAAATTCATTGAAAACATATAGATAAGTCAATATACAAAATTTGAGGAAGATTGGAAGTGATTTGGACGGGTTTTGTATCAAAAAGTTCAAAAATTCTTCTGCAACACATGTACCAAACATGTATCACGCATGTATCTCACACACAGGTATACATAGATATACATGTGATACACAATTGATACAAATATGATACATATTTGATACACAAATGATACATAGTGTGGTACACATATCATTTTTTTTTCATGTTCAGTTTTTACTTTGAATTTTCAATTCAAGCCACCTTAAAACTTCACCAAATCATCCCAAAACTGAGATTCAAGCTCCTTAAGATGTACTCAATATTTTCTAATAATACCCACTCAAAATAAAGCAAAATTTGATATTTTTTTTGCTACAAATAGCTAATTGGTTAATATTAGTAATATTTGGCTATTATTGATAATATTTTATGAATTGACCATTCTTTATAATGAGATACTTATAAATGGACATAGCGGGTAGTTTCCCTTCTTTCTTCTATCAAGGTGAAAGTTTTGGGCTTTTCGAGTGGGCTATTTAGCCCATGTTAAATGATGGGCCTAAAAATCAAAATTGACCCGTTTCTTTTACCTCTGTTTTTCCCGCATCTGCTTTTTCTTTTTTTTCCTTCCTCAGAAACAGCAATGGAGAAGAAAGGGAGCAGCTCGAAGATGAATATAGCCATAATCCATCCCGATCTCGGAATCGGTAATTATTAATTTACATATTTAAATTTCTTGATAAATCCTTTTTTAATTGCATTTTGTTGAATCATTTAATTTCATTGATCAAATGATTTATAAGAAGGAGATCATGAATTCCAAAAACCTTCACTTTTTCTCCAATATATTCATTGGAGTTACTAGTGAGCTTAGCATATTTGTTCTCGAGCCTCGAGCTTGGATAAAGGAGGAGAGTTGCAGTAGGTTGATGTTTGGTCTAAAAATTATCACAATATGAATCCTCTAAATAGTGAATTTGTTGGAAGGTGCTCCGGGAACGAGTAAAGCGGATTAGGTATAGACAGGGCCGGACCTGGCATATAAGTTATGGGTTCGGATAACTTTGGCTCGAACTCTATATATGTGTTAAAAATCCACTAAATAAGTACAAATAATAGAATTCAAACCCTGTGAATTGGATGTGCTATGGTAAAATTTCGAGCCCGAACTCTAAAAGTTCAAATCTTGAATCTGCCCTCTGGGTGTAGATGATTTAAATAGCCAATATGCCTCTTCTCGAGCTTTTGGCTAAGATCAAGAGGATTTATATAGCTAATATGAACTAGTTTGGGATTGGGGTATATTTGATGGGTTTTCATTGGTAAGGAAGAGAATTGTAGGGAGCAGGTGGTAGTGACTTATACCATCCCCATTAAATTATTTTAGTTGATCGACCTTCTGAAATAATGATTTTTGTACAGTGTTATGATATATAATATTAGAAAGCTTGCATGGAGTGGCTATTATGTTTAGAGGCCTTTGGATTACTCACTGTAGATTGCAATAATTCCTTGAAAGTAAGTTCTTAGGCTGTTTTTTTGGTTGTACAACTTGTGATCTATAATTTTCTTGAATGAAAGAAAAAAAAGGAACTTCAATTTAGAACTTGTCCTTTACAATTTAGTGGCAATAAGAGATGCATGATATTGCACATAAGTTGGCTACAAATTTGCTCCTCTACATGTTGATAGGCTTCATCATGACTTTAAGGCCTTCTGTCTTCTAAGATCAATCAAGACATGAATCAGCAGCACATAAAATATCTCCTGTACACTTGTGGTAATGCGTCTGCAATAATTATGCGTGCACATTGTGTCTGTCAGATCTTTTGCGAGCTAATTCTCAGATGATACATTCTATGTGCACAGATCTCTGGGTTAACGGAACTTCATTTTATAATGTGTGTAACCTTTCTCCGTTTTTTCATTCATGTGTCTGACATATTATGATGTTTAGGTGGAGCTGAAAGGCTAATTGTTGATGCTGCTATGGAACTTGCTTCTTTGGGGCACAAAGTTCATATTTTTACTGCCCACCATGATAAAAATCGATGTTTTGAGGAGACTCTGTCTGGTCAGAATTATTACTTTCTATTCTCCTGTCATACCCCCAAAAAGAAAAACGCATTACGCCTTTAGTTGACTGATATAAATGTACATTTACACCCTTTGCAGGTGTTTTCGATGTTACAGTATATGGTGCTTTCCTTCCCCGTCATATCTTCTATCGGCTTCATGCAGTATGTGCATACTTGCGGTGCATGTTTGTTGCTCTCTGCTTGTTGTTTATGTGGCCTTCATTTGATGTAATACTAGCAGATCAGGTCTCCGTTTTCATTCCACTATTGAAGTTAAAGAAGTCAGCAAAGGTATTTGGATGCTCTAATAAAATCAACTACTAAGATATGATCATAGAGATATGTGAAGTTTATACCTCATGCAGGTTGTATTCTACTGCCATTTTCCAGATCTCTTGCTGGCGAAACATACAACTGCTCTTAGGAGGATATACCGGAAACCTATTGACTTCATAGAAGAAATAACGACAGGTATTTCATTAGTCTGTCTTTTATCATTGGTGTTTGTTTTTCTCATTTGTCGATGTTTTACTTGTTCCCTTATCCGTTGCTTCTTGTTTAATTGCTTGGCCAAACTATAGGAATGGCAGATTTGATCCTGGTTAACAGCAGGTTTACTGCATCTACTTTTGCGAAGACCTTCAAGAATCTAGATGCACGTGGGATTAAACCAGCTGTTTTATACCCAGCAGTCAATGTGGATCAGTTTGAGAAACCTATTGATACCAAGTAAACACGTGTTTCTGTCTCTTGGTACCTTCTACTTCTAGGTTTGATTGCAATAACACGATACAATCCCTTCCATGTACTTTTCCCTTTATAAAAAAGAGGGGGGGGNCACAAATAATACATCAGATGTTAGTATAAATTCAGTTGTTCATTTGTTTTAGGTTGAATTTTCTATCCATCAATCGATTTGAGAGGAAAAAGAACATAGAATTGGCGATATCTGCCTTTGCCATGCTTCACACCCATGGAATGCATGACCATCAAGGAGTTAATATGGATGATGTTTCCTTGACTGTTGCAGGCAAGTTTATTCAGTTCTTCAGTTGACAATTTCTTGTGTTCTGTTTTGCTTCTGTCATATCTTATATTTTATGGTGGTATACTGGTATTTATCTGGTATGGTTGATTTGCATTCTTAAAAGACCCAGAAGGCCATTCTACTTTTGATATCTTGTATATTAGTTAAATTCTTGTGTTCTGTTAGAGGTATGCTGAGTTCATGGAGAGCCAATAAGTTATGAATTTGTCTGGTGTATATAGCCTGTCTGATCGCATATATACATAATAAGGAAGTGTGCTTAATCTATGCAAGTATCATTTATATTTTTTATTGGTGATTATTGAGATGTTACTCAATTATCGAAGTTAGCTGGCGAAAATTAGCCTTATTTTCTCTGAGTTAAAGTTCCTAAATTTCTTTGTTGAGCTTAAAAGTTTTGATAAAGCTGTGATATGCCTTCAGCACCTTAGACATGGATTCAAAGTATGCTTCATTAGACGAAGTCCAACATACCTGTTGTCCACCATAAGTGGCCGAATATAAGCTCAGACAAAATCGTCATGTTAAGTTAATGGAGTTCTTTCTGCTTCTTATTTTAGGTGGCTTTGATAATCGCCTCAGAGAGAATGTCGAGTATCTGGAAGAACTGAAAAGGTTGGCAGAAAGAGAAGGTGTTTCTCAGCGGGTCAGATTCATTACATCTTGCTCTACTGCAGAACGAAATGCACTGCTTGCCCAATGCCTATGTGTTCTTTATACACCAAAGGTACATCTAATTTTGATCTCTCTTCAAACCAGGAAAAAACATCATCGTTTTCTTGATAGACTGACTTGTCGGATGAACATCTCTCTCTCTCTCTTTAGAGTAGGATATCCTTTTATCATCATAGTTGATTGATGTTAGGAAGAGTATTTTCGTGCCTTTTTTTCTTTTTTCTTTTTACCTAGAAAGCGGTCTAACATTCTTTTTATTTGGGAAGAGTAGGATGAGCATTTTGGCATTGTCCCTCTGGAAGCAATGGCAGCCTACAAACCGGTTATTGCCTGCAACAGTGGGGGTCCGGTGGAGTCAGTAAAGCACGGAGTGACCGGCTTCCTATGTGACCCTAGCCCACGGGAGTTCTCTTTGGCAATGGCTAATCTTTTTCAGGATCCTCACATGGCAGAGAAAATGGGGCAAGATGCTCATGAACACGTCACTGAGTCATTCTCTACCAAGATATTTGGCCGCCATCTGAATAGATATCTGGTTGATGTCGCACGAGGTAAGAAGGAATAGCATCCTGTTGGACAACGTCAACCAAAGGAGTGGACTGATCAGAAAGTTGTAGTTAGATTAACTCATCAGGGTGATTACACTACACTGATTGTGATACAGAAATAGCTCCCAAAAGATGGGAAGACTTCTTGTTTTTTCCTTTTAATGTATTATGAAAAGGTGTACATTACTTGTTAAATAGAAGGTTATGGGTTTGGATGTGGTTTCTCAGCATTCTTTTTCCTTCTACTGGCGTAAACGATTCATTCGCATAAATCTTGTCACAAGTTGAAGATGATTGATGAATCTGTATTTTTTAATCTTGACTAACTGTGGAATAACAAATTTAGGGGTCGCTTGGTATGAGGTATAAGAAGATATATTGCTGGTGTAAAAATGTAATACCACCTTAATATTTTGTTTGGTTAGCAAACCTAGTATAAGTTATCCCGGGATTAAAATTAGTACCTGGATAACTTATACCTTGGAGAGAGTAGGGTAATTAGTGCCGGGATAACTTATACCTTCTTCTTAGAATTATCCTATTGTCACTTTTAATACAACATACCAAACAGTAGATAAAAACCTATTGTCACTTTTAATACAACATACCAAACAAACAATATCAGGATAACTAATTCCAACATAACTTATCCCGGCATAAGCCGTATCCAAACCAAACAACCCTTGGTCTTTTGGCATTCAAGCTTTATGGTTATTAAAAGTAGCCCTCCCCTGAAAAAGTAGAATATGAAAAAAGAATGGAAATATTGCTTTTTCCTCTTTTGAGACTTTAAATACTACTTCCATCCTTAATACTGCACTATGACAACTTACATGCATTTCGTATTCTGCTAAAAGCGACTTATTTTGAATTATATACACCACGTCATGAATATTCTCAAAATTACAAATCTAATGAATTAATTAAAAAATTATCAAAATCTGAAGAGAATTAATTGGCCGTCGATCAACAGCTGCCACCAAGACCACCAATGGCGATTCGCAAGTTATTCTCATGAACTCATGCTTAGGCTGGAAGTTCATTTTCTCCTTGGCTATTTGTTGAGACCTCTACTTTCCCCCATTTTGTCAAAAAAGTCAGTAGCAACATGCCCAAAGATTGGCAAGCTAGACCAGAAATCAAGCCCAACCATAAACCCTGCATCAAATATTTTCCAAAAAAAAATACTTGGTTAGAGCAACAAAAACTTGGTTACATATGTAGAAAGAGTATAACACCTATGACAGGGGAAGTCTATAGGTTTTTTACACTATCAGGTTAAAATGACACGCAACATATAATAATTTGGTAATTTATACAATAAAGCAAACAACGTGCTATAAACCATGGTCGATGCACTTAAGTTACCTGAGCATTTAGTTTGAACTTGAAAGCAAGAAGACCAGCTATTGGCATGCCAATGAAATAGAAAGTTGCCAAGTTGATGTACATAGCCAAATGCTGCCATCCGCATCCCCTAGTTACTCCTGATCAATTCATTTAGAGTTTCTGTTTTAGCAGGGTCTACTGAATGTGTAAACTAAAATATAAATGTCTCGCATAATATCATGCATTGCAACTATAACAAAATATTTAACCTGATAGGATTCCTTGAACGAAATCGAATACAAAGGAGATTAAGAGGAGAGGTGTCATGGAGGCAAATTTGTGAATTATCTCCGTGCTATCGCTGAAGAGGCCAGCCCATGCATTATGCCCAAAACCTAGACCAAAATCAACTACAATGGCAAGAAGAATTGATAGCTTGAGAGTAACAACCATAGCATCCTTAGCTCTGTCAGTATTTCCAGCTCCTAACTCGTTCGCCACTCTGGTGCTGCATATGTTTTAGAATACACATTTGGTATTAGCAAAAAGTTTAAGGGGGAATTAACAAAAAAAGGTTCAGAATTTTGACAACTTTTTGTTGGTCACATTACCTCGCAGCTGCACTCAGACCATAAGATATCATGTAGGCAATGTTTTGCGTATTTACACTGGAAGGTCACAATCCAAAACAATTGGTATTAGCAACCAAAATTCAGCTTTCAAAACTATGAAAATGTGTCGTTGACAAGGAAAGAAGCTTACCACAATGCAACAACGGAAGTATTTGTTCCTGAGTCTGGCATCAAACCAGCCAATAACACAAGTAGCTCGAAAGCCCAGTACTCCAAACTGGTATACAGCAAAATAGGAAACTATTGATAAGACTTGGATGGCAATGTGTTTTATTGTAATAACACTGAGTTAAAGTTTTATTACAGTGTAAAAGAAATTTAAAGTCAAGTAACTTCAAGGATAATTGAAGGTAACTCTATGTAATAACTGTTGATTAGTGACCTGAGAAAATGGTAAGTGGACTGGTATACATGCTAACATACACCCATAATATAAAAGAAATTTATATTGTCAGTGCATACACCTAATAACAAAATGACAGCTAATTCTCACCATACCATGGCAGCAGAGGGCAAAGCCAACTTCAAGTTTGTTAAAATATGACGAAATGGCTCAAATGAGAAACCATCTGGCCTTATATGGCTGAATCTCTTGGAGAAGAGCACGTATATACCCAAAGTGAGGAGTGAGATCCAGATCGAAATTGAAGCTGCTAATGCTGCTCCTTTGAAAGCAAGACCTGTCCAATTTACCAACGCATAGGCAATGCCAATGTGGATAACCAAAGATCCAACTGAACACAAAGCCAGAGGCATGATGATTGACTGTGCCTGAAGAAATCTTAAAATGTTTTGCAGAAAGCTATATGCAAACAATCCAGGAATGAGGAACCTCAAGAACACGCCGGCTTCTTTAGCTATGTCAGGATCTTGATGGAGTAAAATCAGAATCATATCAGAAAACCACCAGATAACAGCAATCACTGTAGAAAAGAAGAATGATATGATGCATGATGTTTGTAGATGAACTCCCAGCATTCTGTACATTTTTGCTCCGTATCCTTGGCCGCATAATGTCTCAAGTGCACCACTTAGACCAACCTAGATTGTTAATCGACAAGTTCCATATTATTTTTTGATATAATTAAGTAATTACATGTTGCACAGCAACTTCCCAAGCAGAATTACTAGATACGAATGCCCACACCATTTCAATCTGGGTTGCCACACTCTAATCATAGAATCATTCTTGCATTCACCTTCCATGAAAAGCACATTGAGGAACATCTTCTAAAGATTCAGCAGATTCTATAAGAAAATCTGAAGAAAAGAACCCTAACTCGAACTTATACTGCACTGCTTAGCTAACAACTCAAGTAACTAACTGTAACTATCTTCTAACAGCTCTAATTACTTACTGTTTCTGCCTATTCAGCTCTTTTTCGTAGCTCGGCTTTAGAATAACATCAACATGATAGAGCACTTTTCTTGATGATCTAATTAATTGTTAAAGCTTTAAGTATGAGGTGTTCAGACAAGATTTGGAGTACTATCTCAGGCATGAATCCTGACACGTAAAACTCAAGCCGTGGAAATAACCTCTTGCAGAAATGCAGGATAAGGTTGCGTGCAATAGACCCTTGTGGTCCGGTCTTTCCCCGGACCCCGCGCATAGCTACCGGGCTGCCCTTTTTTAGTTACCTATAATTACCTTTTAAGCTGCTCGATCTTGTGTACATATTTTTAACTAGAACTAAGCATTAAGTGTGAATGTTGTAAATATACATACCATAAAAGAGAAACCAGTAACCATAGCCCAGGAATTAGCAAGATTTGAGGAAGCAAGTTCAAGTTTTCCAAGATGACCAGCAAACATGATGGACACAAGGTTAATGAAGTAGAAACAACTGTTCACTACAATCATAGGTAACGAAAACAGCAACTGATTCCTAGCTTCTTTTACGTCGATCACCTTTGTCCACCACCTGTTTGATGAAATGTCTCTTTCATAGCCGCCGCTGGAGGGTGATGCTGGCTGTAACATAGGACTTTTTGGACCAGATGAACAATCATCGGAAGCCATTGCCACTTTCTTGTTTTACTCTACTGCTTCAGCTTAGTCGTCCTCCTATTGATATGATAATTTGTTTCTTTAGCGTCAAGAAAAGTTTGGTTCAGTTCGATCAAAGAATAGTTCGGATAGAGAACTTCTCATTATAATAGGAGAGTTAGTTGCATATAATACGGTTTAAAAATTTGTATAAATAAAAAGAAGTAACGGCTCAACTAGTAGTATAGTACTATTTCGTAAAAATTGCGCAGGCACCCTATTTGGTCGCCCCCATTTAACATATATTTGCTTTTTTTTTAAATTTTAACTTGTACCTACTTTTTAAATAATTTCAGCTCATTTTCCCTCGTTGAACTGAAGTTCACCAGTTAAGCTGAAGTTCGCCAGTTATAAAGACAAAACTTCAGCATATGGGAGCTGAAGTTACCCAGTTACAAAGACAAAACTTCAGCTCTAGAGCTGAAGTTCCCAAGTTATAAAGACAACAACTTAAGAATACGGGGCTGAAGTTCCCCAGTTACAAAGACAAAACTGTAAACTGGGGAACTTCAGCCCCGTATGCTGAAGTTTTTGTCTTTATAACTAGGGAACTTCAGCCCCGTATGCTGAAGTTCCCGAGTTACAAAGACAGAACTTCAGCTCTAGAGCTGAAGTTCCCCAGTGTATCAGCCTCGTATGCTGAAGTTTTTGTCTTTATAACTGTGGAACTTCATCCCCGTATGCTAAAGTTGTTGTCTTTATAACTTGGGAACGTCAGCTCTAGAGCTGAAGTTTGCAAGCTACTTCAGGCTCGTCTACTAGAATGCTGAAGTTTTGCGTGATTGCCTTTGCTATTTCAGCCTCGCATGCTAAAGTTATGCGCAAAAGCGGGTACGGGTGCAATTTTTTTACAAAGCGGGTATAAGTTAAAATGTGGCACAAAAAGTGGGTACGGATACAAAAGCCCCTAGTATTTCTGGTAAACGGACTAACCAATTTTCGGACTGGTCATTCAAAAATAGCTAGCGTTGCAAAGTCATTAAAAAATAGTCATTATTTTGCTGCAACACGGAGAGTTCCATCATAATATACTGGAGATCGTTGCACCTATGTATGAAGTTCCAACATATTATGTTGGAACTCCAACACGCGAAAAGTTCCAGCATAATATACTGGAGATTGGAGCACATGTGTATGAACTTTTAGCATATTATGTTGGTCCGGTATATTATACTGGAACTCCAGTATATTATGTTGGAAGTATACTGGAATTCCAGTATATTATGCTGGAGTATTTTTCGAATTTTGAACATTGTTTCGTTCAGATTTATCTTTACAAAAAAAGTGGCTAAATTTTGATTACCTTTTGAAATTGTGGCTATTTTTGAATGGTCACTTGTAAATCTGGCTATTTTTTAATTTCACCCATATTTTTGTTGGTATTTATGTTTTTCTTATAGACTCCTTAAGAAAAATATTAAATAATTTTAACCATAAGGGCGCGTTTGGTACAAGGGATAATTAATCTCTGGATTTAAAAAGAGTTTATTTCATGTTTGGTTGGGATCAAATCGTGGTATAATTAATTTGGGATTAGTTGTTCCGGGATTGTAGTGTTATTTTATCCATATGGGAGGTGGGATAACAATCTCGAAATTACTAATCATGGGATAATTAATCTTTGTTTCCAACCAAACGAGCCCTAAGGGGTCATTTGATTGGAAAGATGTTATCCCGGGATTAATTATCTCGGGACTAGTTATCCCGAGATTAGTTATTCCACCTTTCTATGGGAATAAAAAGACACTACAATCTCGGGATAATTAATCCCCGAATTAATTATACCGCGATTTCTCCCAACCAAACATGGAATAAACTCTTCTTAGATTTAGCCCCGAGATTTATTACTTTCAAACGAGCCCTAAGAGTATAATTTTGTCAAATTTATACCTTATAAACGTCTCACTTTGATTATTAGTAGTATTTTGCTGATTGAATCAGCGATGATTGATAGAGTAATACAGTAATAATTATTTTCTATTTTTCTAAAACATAAAATATTTGGGGAAAAAAGATGTGTCTAATATTTAAGAGCTTCTATACTAATAAATTGGGTGAAAGCTTGAGTTAGTATGGAAAACTCTCTCTACTTCCCCTCACGTTAGACATGAATACACCATCTTCAACTATGGAACCCCAGATCTTAGTTGTATGCAAATTGATACAACCATCCCTTCTTCAAGGCCGATATCTTACAAACAAACCTTTTTATCTAACATCCTAGTGCCACAATCTTCTTTAACTCATGACAAC
The DNA here is from genome assembly GCA_005239505.1 of Nicotiana paniculata. Lineage (NCBI taxonomy): Eukaryota > Viridiplantae > Streptophyta > Magnoliopsida > Solanales > Solanaceae > Nicotiana > Nicotiana paniculata. The sequence goes on from ML354453.1 coordinate 14,846, forward strand.
TCTTAAATCGAACTAGACCTTACGGATGAGAGTTCAAACCCAATAAACTCGGAGGAATTTATACCTATTTCCTCTTCTGATAAATCTAGAATATATCTCCCTTGGAAATTCTCAGTCATAGTTAAAGTTTTTGGTAAGAAAGTAGGGCATCACATCCTTCAAATGAAACTAAAAACCCTATGGCAGCCCACTGAACCCCTTAATGTTATTGATTTGGGTTCTGATTTCTACTTAATTAAGTTCACAAAAGAAGAAAACATGAATCATGCTCTTCACGATGGGCCATGGTTTGTGCTTAATCATTCCTTACTGTGCGACGTTGGGAACCCAAATGTATTGCATCAACGACATAACTATCTTACTCAGCAATTTGGTTGCGTCTTCCTGAACTTCCCATGGAATTCTACGACATGGAAATCCTTCAAAAGGTTGGCCAGAAAATTGGGAAGCTACTTAAGGTGGATAATTCCACATCTTCTACATCACGAGGTCGATACGCAAGAATATACATTGGAGTTCCTATTGAAAAATCTTTAAAAACACATGTCTACATAGAAAGTCATCGACAAACAATTTGGCATGAAGGTCTTAATTTGTTATGCACAAATTGTAGCTGCTTGGGACATAAAACAATAACTTGTCCTTCAACTTCCTCCATTCTTTCCTCTCAACCACTAAACCACCCAAACACATACATCCTAAACACACCATTTTCTCCTCACACTACACTCCACCCTAATACTTCTACTCCAGCACTAGTCGAGACATCACATGAGGAATGGAAAATTGTTACTTGTCCAAGACGACAATCTCCCACTCATGCACGAGTCCTTCAAAAATCAGAAGGAAAATCTAACCCTTCCAATCCAAGAGATACCATCCAACGCGATTGGAAACCCAGCCATGCAACCACAACTGCCAAGACACGTGTCTTGAGCCCAAGTAAGGCGGTGACCAAGGTGGGATACTCAGGTACGTTTTCTAGCAAATCACATGAAACAACTAAACAATTATTAACTACTACTAATACCACTATTTTGGTTAATCCAACTGCGAATATGTCATCATTACAAATAAATAATAATAATGAACAACATTTGTTACCTTCCTCGTTACCCAATCTTACTTCAACTACATCTCCTAATAAAGATCCATCTCCTATTGGCATGCATGCATGCCACTCGTCCAACTCATCCAATTTACACACCAACGTCCACGTGGAGTCACTCAACTCATCAAACCTCCACACCGGCGACACTCAGCCCATAGATCTTCCTAATAGCCCAACACATATTACTTTTGCATCTCCCCAAAGCCCTTCCATCACACCACCCATATATCCAATTCCCAAAGATCCTAATGATTATGTTCCCTTACCCTCTCTAATATCCACTATCCCACCCCACAACAAACCACCCCAATCCAATACCCCTGACCCATAAAATTTCTCTTCAATATCTAACCGAGATAAGCTTGTAACATCTCCTACACCTACAAAACAAATTTCTTCAAATGCCAAACCACCAACATTTCCAATACACACGCACCCATATCCATCACTCCCCTCATCCTCCTTTCCATCTCCTTCTCCCAGTTCCAACTCCCATGCAATCGTAGCAACACTTTCATCAACCTCCATACCACCAAATTTACACATCCCAAACTCCTTACCCTCCTCCTCCACAACCACAATCATGGATAGAAATGGGTCTATTGGGCCATGCACTCACCTTCTCACTAATGATCAACGACCAAGAATACTTGGTAATGATTCAGAACCCGTCCGATATTGCACAAATAGTTCTGGAGGGAATGCAGCTAGGCTGGGAAGCATTTACCTAGCTTCCACAATCACTGACTTGGTCGAATACCCCTCCACTCCCACCCTAAATGCCACAAATTTCGGGGGAACTCCCCTTTTATCCTCTACAATCTCCAACCCAGCTTCCCATAAGGTGGATCCATCAACACACGACTTTTTACAATCTCATGCAGCTTCCACCTCCACCTCCTCTCCAACTGCCACTGCACTTACCTCCACTCTCTCCGGTCAGTCCTCTAGAGCTTCATCTAGCACCTCCAATGCAGGAAATTCCTCTAGGCATGACCCAGCAGGAGATCACAGCCTTAGCAGAAGAATTAAGGGAGTCTCGCACGGACCTACTAGACCTATCAGAAGCCCAGGTCTTGGTCCTCAAAGAGAAATATCAAAAAAATATTTATCTGAATTGTCCCCAAAATCTCAAAAAGTGCCTCCTAAAACTTCGTCCAACTACAAATCCAGATGTGGGCAAGTTTGATATAGTAGTCATTCCGACTCTGATTCCAGGAGCTCAGACAGTTCCTAGGGTTCATCCTAACTCATCCTCCACTTCTCTTATGAATTTCTTGGTTTGGAATTGTCGTGGGGAACGCTCACAAGATTTCAGGCGTAATTTTTGTTCACTCCTAGATTACCATCATCCCTCTCTGGTGGTTCTCTTAGAAACACACCTCCTAGATCACACTCACTTAATATATGACTTTAACTTTACGGGTCTAGCATCAGTTGGGGCAGAATACAACAATGTAGGAGGCATAGCTATCCTTTGGGACGATCAAGCATTAAAAATAGAGGAAGTAGCCCTAACTAATCAAGATCTACACTGCATGATCGAGGTACGCACCTTCGCCAAAACTTTTTTATTTTCTGCTATTTATGCAAGTCCTATATTGCATGAACGACAACTTTTATGGCAAAATTTAAGATGTCTAGCAGCGAGATATGATGGCCCTTGGTTGATGGGTGGTGACTTCAATGAAGTCACTCGAGCCAATGAAAAATTTGGAGGACGTTGCGTAAGTAATAATAGAATAGACAATTTTCTTAATTGTTTAAATGCATGCAAACTCATAGATTTAGGGTACTGTGGTAGTAAATTTACGTGGTCAAATAATCGTCATCACCATCACACTATAATGAAACGTCTTAATCGCCTACTAGCTAACTATTCTTGGATAAATTTATTCCAAAAAGCCTTGGTACGACACCTTCCTCGAACACACTCCGATCACTGCCCCTTAATGCTTAGTTTTCTGCCCACAAATCCAGAAAGTATCTGGAGTTCCCACCCTACATTGAGACCTTTAATAGCTAATGTTTGGAGACAAAATAATCACTACCTCCTTCCATCCATTAATCAATTCCAAATCGAGGTCCAAAAATGGAATGCGGCCACTTTTGGCAATATCTTTAAAAGGAAAAGAAATGTCCTCAATCGAATTGGGGGCATTCAACAATCCATACACTACCCCATAAGCTCTTTCCTTCAAAGTCTTGAAAGAGACTTAATCAAAGAATTTAATAATATTCTCAAATTGGAGGAAGACTTTTGAAAACTAAAATCGCGCATAAATTGGCTTAACGACGGTGACGCAAATACTAGATTTTTTCATCTAACTACTCTCCATCGAAAAAGGAAAAAGAAAATTAATGCCTTGAAAGATGAATCAGGAAACTGGCAATTTGACTCTCAATATATTACTTCTTCTGTTTTAACATACTTTGGTAGCTTGTTCACCACCTCTTTGTGTTCAGTTCCTATGAAATCTTTCGCAAATAATTACGGAATTTTGTCTAATTCCATTGCAAATGATCTTACAAAACCACTCACAAATATTGAAATTGTGAACTCCATAAACTCTTTCAAACCCTACAAGGCCCCAGGTCCGGATGGCCTCCATCCACATTTTTATCAGCATTACTGGACTGAGGTGCAAGAATAAGTGCTTAATTTATGCCATGAGATCTTCACAATACAATGCATCCCTACAGCTCTCAATAAAACATACTTATGTCTCATACCAAAGCAGCAAGCTGCTTCACTACTAACCCACTATCGACCCATTAGCCTTTGCAATACGATTTATAAAGTAATTACCAAAATAATCGTTAATTGTATCAAGACTTATCTACCAAGTATAATTGGGCCAACTCAATCTAGTTTCCTAACATCCCGAAGGGCGGCAGATAATGCAATTATTGTCCAAGAAATACTCAAATACTTTAACCAAACTAAGGGCAAACATGGTCTCGCTTTAATTAAATTGGACCTCGAAAAGGCATTTGATCGTATGGAATGGTCTTTTGTACGGAGCGCACTAATCTTTTTTTCATTTTCCTCAACCACTTATTAACCTGATAATGTCATGTATTTCTACCTCATCCATCTCTATACTCATAAATGGATCACCCACACCTTACTTCGCTCCATCATGTGGCCTTAGACAAGGAGGTTCTCTATCTCTGTATCTCTTCCTATTATGTATGAAACTGTTATCACGAAGTATTAACGTTGCGGTCGATTACACTACTTGGGATCCAATTAAACTTTCTAATAACGGACCGTCAATTTCACACTTATTCTTTGCAGATGACATAATCCTTACTACCAAAAGCACTACTAAATCGTGTCATTCCATAATTTACCACCTTAATTTCTTTACTACTCATTCAGGCCAAAAAATTAACTTTCAAAAATCAAAAATCTTCTTCTCAAAAAACACAACCCCTGCAGACAAGATCTTTGTTCTTTCTTCTTTCAATATGAAGGAAGGCACCACATTTGGAAAATACTTAGGATTTCTCATATCCCCATCACGATCTAGTACGAGAGATTATCAGTTTTTAATTGACAACTTTAAATCAAACCTTGCAGGCTGGAAAACAAAATTCCTCTCAAAAGCTGGAAGAATTACCTTGATAAAATCCACCCTCAATGCTCTTCCAACACATGTCATGCAGCTTGCAAAACTACCTTCTTCTATCCTCCATAGGCTAGATCAATATCAAAAAAACTTCCTATGGGGATCGACCACTACAATTAAAAAATTACACCTAATAAAATGGAATCGAATTACCACGCCAAAATATACTAGGGGCTGGGTATTCCTAATCTTAAAGCAGAAAATAACTCTGTGTTAGCAAGCACTGCATGGAGGCTCTTTAACTCACCTAAATCCTTTTGGGCCTCTATTCTAATTTCTAAATATGCTAATAGTCGCTCTCCACGTTCCACTCACTCAACTACTTGGAAAAATATAATCCAAGGATGGCATTACTGTCAACAGGGCATACTATGGAAACCTGCGAATAGTAACAACATTAATTTTGGCACGATTCTTGGTTCAAACCAAATAACACACTACGACAATTACTACAAGGTCCACTACTGGAACATGAATTGAGAGCACTTGTCTCTTCTCTTCGCACAAATGATTCTTGGAATTTATCTTCTCTATCATATGTCATTCCAGAATCCATCATGAAACATTTATTTAGCACATACTTCCCCCAAAACCAATATGCTTATGACCGTATTATATGGGGACTCACGCAAGATGGAAAATTCACAATACAATCTCTTTATAACTCTCTAAATAATACCAACATACACTCCTCTCAAAGTATGCCAACTTTCCAATGGTTATGGAAGTTAAAAGTACCTCCAAAAATTACTAACTTCCTTTGGATATTTATCCATAATCGACTTCCAACAGCTTCATATCTTCACTACATCAACATAGTGTCTTCCATGCACTGCTTAGTACGTACTACTAATATCGAAACAACGGCCCACATATTCTTAGAATGACAAGTGGTTGTTAACCTTTGGAATCAGCTACAAATAAACATACCCCAACTCCCTACTGCATACTCTCAAGCGAATGAATGGCTTCATTCTCTCATAACAACACCACAAACACCACCAGTACAACCACTTCCATTACCAACCCTAATTCCTTTTACCCTTTGGCGTCTATGGAAAAATCGTAATAATAATACTTTCAATCGCACAACTAACCATGTCAACTTGACATCTCTTCTAAATGTTGTACAGGAATTCCTCTATCTTGGCGATAATAGCTCGAGGTCACAAGTGCCTAAAATTCCTATGTACATCAAATGGGAACCTCCAACTTCCCCCCTAGTCAAACTAAACACTGATGGTACTACCAGTTCACATTCACATCTTTCAGGATATGGAGGAGTATTTAGAGACTCCTTAGGGATTTGGAAATTAGGCTTCTCTGGGACTATTTACATTGCGACCACAATTCAAGCTGAGCTCTTTGCATTATTAAATGGCTTGAAGATAGCTCTTACACATAGATTAATACCACTGGAAGGGGAAGTTGACTCTACGGAAGTTATTGCATTACTACACAATCCTAACCTTGTTCATTTTGATTTAATTAATAATTGCAGATGCGTTCTCGCTCAACTGGGTAATCCACAGGTTAAACATGTTTATAGGGATCAGAACAAAGTTGCGGACAGGCTAGCACAACACTTTTTGAACACCTCACCAACGGTCCACGACACCCTACATTATGAAGCACCTACTTTTGTTACAACACTGCTGCATGCTGATCAAATGGGCGAGGGTTCCCAGAGGCATATCTCACCAACTTTAATGGGGTGACCAGTACCTTCTTTTTCTCTTTTGCAAAATCACCCAGATTCACCCATGCAAGCAAATGTAATAGTAAGAACCTCAATAGGACTCCCAGCATTGCTCCCTATAGTTTTGACTAGATAATGTAATATGTAGTATATAATATGTTGTAATATGTACTGTTTTCTTTAATGAATATTATCTTTCATTACCAAAAAAAAATGGATTTGTCCATTCTCATGGTTCCAATCTGAGACCTCTTTTAAGGGTGCAAGAATCTCATCCATTCTACTACACCTTTTTTATCATGTATTTCATCAACGAATTTAGTTTTTAATAAATAGTTGCCATGGATACAGTACAAAAATTTAATACCATGTTTAGCTGACTAATATGGGCAGATCAGGTCTTAAGTTTGTGGGTTCTCGTGAATCCAATAACTTTTGCTCATACATTATATTTATATTAATAAATTTACTAGATATGTAATTGTCAATCTAGTTATTATTATTATTATTATTATATATATATATATATATATATATATATATATATAACTCGAGGTCTATGTAGAAATTCATAAATCCGCTTATGTCGGCCAATACATATGGTTGAGACGAAAGGACTAGCAAAAACTAATCACAAACTACCTATTAGAGGCGGAGCCAAGATTTGAATCTTATGGGTTCAGGATTGTAATATTTTTAAGTTACTGGGTTTTAAATTAATAAGTTGTACATATTCAATGGATTTAAGACAAATATATAATTTGAACAAAAGTTACTGGGTTCGGCCGAATCGGCGCCCCGCACTCTGCCTCCCCCTGCTACCTATTACAGCTCACAACATAAAAAGAGCTTAATAAAAAATGCATTATGGTGTTTAGAGACCAAAGAAACCAAGTTCACTGGCTTTTTTGTTCTCAAATGCCTCAAATACTCTTTTATCGTGGTAATATTGTTTGTTTTCAATCAAGTTCACACTATTTTTTTCAAAAAGTTTCATACTAAAGGCGGATCTAGGACTTAATTTTTATGAGTTTAATTTTTAAGGTTACTTGCATTAATTCTATTGTATTTTTCAAATTATGTGTTCACGTCTACTATTTTGTTACAATGTTAGTGGATTTTTATTCATGAAAATATGTTATACGTAGAAATTATTCTCTTCAGATGAACTCGGTATTACATCACGGTAACTATTTAGAGTATCCATCCAACACCCTTACAAGTAATTTTTCGAGTCCAGAACCCATTTGTGGTCCTTTTTGATAAGTGTGACGGAAATGCGTGTAAAAAAGAGTTACCTTTCTATGTATAACGCTCTTTTAAAGAGCGTTATACTTTAACGGAGTTTTGGACGTTAAACTAAAGCGCTCTTTAAAAGAGCGTTATACATATAATGCATTAAAGAAGAGCGCTATACATGTATAGCGCAGTAATAAAGAAGGGGAATGGTTCGATGATCGTGGGGAAGAAGAAGCGGGCCCTTTTTATCTATGGATAGCGCGGTATATAACAACGCTATACATAGTTGTCTTATCAGCCAGCATAACGCGGTTTAAAAGGGTGTTATGTATGTATAACGCTCTTCTAAAGAAGACGTTAAGGTATAGCACTTTTAAAAGAACGTTATACATAAAAAGGTAACTCTTTTTTATTTACACGCATTTCCGTCACATTTGTCAAAAAAGAACCACAAATGAGTTCTGGATTCGTAATTTCTGCCCTACTTTTCAAGCTAAACTTTGTGGGGCTTTTGCATCCGTATTCACTTTTTGTGCTACGTTCTAACTTATACCCGCTTTGTAAAAAAATTGCATCCGTACGCGCTTTTGCACATAACTTTAGCATGCGCGGCTGAAGTAGCAAAGACAATCACTCAAAACTTCAGCATTCTAGTAGACGGGCCTGGAGTAGCTTGCGAACTTCAGATCTAGAGCTGAAGTTGTTGTCTTGTAACTGGGGAACTTCATCATACGGGGCTGAAGTTCTCCAGTTATAAAAACAAAATCTTCAGCATACGGGGCTGAAGTTCCCCCAGTTACACTGTTACACAGGGAACTTCAGCTCTAGAGCTGAAGTTTTGTCTTTGTAAGTGGGGAACTTCAGCATACGGGGCTGAAGCTCCCCAGTTATAAAGACAAAAACTTCAGCATACTGGGCTGAATTCCCCAGTTTACAAAGACAAAACTTCAGCTCTAGAGCTGAAGTTTTGTCTTTGTAATTGTCTTTATAGCCGGGAACTTCAACTCTAAAGCTGAAGTTTGTAACTGGGAAACTTCAGCTGAAGTTTTGTCTTTGTAACTGGGGAACTTCAGCCCCGTATGCTGAAGCTTTGTCTTTATAACTGGCGAACTTCAGCTTAACTGGTGAACTTCAGCTCAGCGAGGGAAAGGGAGCTGAAGTTATTTTAAAAGTGGATACAAGTTAAAAGTTTTTTAAAAAACGGGTATAGATTAAATGGGGGCGACCAAATAAGGTGCCCCGCGCAGTTTTTACAAACTTTGTCTACAAACAAATAAAAGTTGAAGTTGTCCCATCACTTATGGTGTTTCTTTTCTTATCACAAACTAGAAAGGACCATAAGAATCTTCCACTTTAAGGTATTACTCCACAACTGACTAATTTATTTTTTTATTTTGGTTCAAAATAAGTGTTTATTTATAATTTTATATAATCAAAAAAAAATTAATTTATTTTTTTAAAATTACTCTTATGTACGTATTCCGAAAAAGTGTTTTACTCCTCACATTATATACTGCAATATTTAATTAAGGGCAGTTTAATCACACTAATTATTTTTGTTTAAATTGTATTTATTTAATGGGTGTACCAAAGCAAATTGCTCCCTTATTGTGGACCGGCGAGAGTAATATTCAGAAGTGACATATCTGTCCCCACATCTGAGCAATTGATTGGTGAAAATTTCTATGAAAACACAAAGAGGGTCACGTGAAATTTTTATTGCCAATTAGTACTTTGTCTGTTCCTTGAAATTTGTCTGATCAGTGTTTGTTATGCGTCTCTTTCTTGATCAACAGTAGGGGATCATACTGACAGAGACGTATGAAGTTTCAATTATTGCCAGAAAATCCACATATTCTTACGTGACTGAAAAGTAATTCATGAAATAATTTTTCTATTTGCTTTTGCATTTTAATATTAAGTGATCTGATCCAACGCATGTTTTTCAGTAAAGTAATTAGTTTTTAATAATTTATCCAATTATTTCATATATGAAAATGCAACCCAACTTATAACTCTATTCAATTTCGACATGAGTGCAACACCATTTGGAGGATCCGAGCAATATAGCCTAGCAAAAGTTCTGTTGTACAGCCCATCGATTACTTGAGGGGTAAATGAAACACCTTTAACATGTGTAAAATGTTCCTTCAAAAATTTTAGTTAACTTGGTCAACTAACAAGAATTTTAATAAGTACCTTTGATACAAAAAAATTATACCTAGTTAAGCTAGCTGATACATGAGGTCGAGACAAAGACTGTCAAAAACTAATCACAAACTACACTGTCATCTCAGATCTCGGACTATTGATGTGAGAAGCCTACTTACATATTGCATCTCACAACATAGAAAGAGCTTAAACAAAATTGCAATATGGTGTTTTACAGACCAAAGAACCCCATTTCACTGGCTTTTTCCTTCTCAAATGTCTCAAAATATTGGTAGATGATAGTGACAGCTAACAGAATTCCTGTCCCTGAACCGATAGCGCCCATCAGATCAGCCAATACAGTCAGCAGGCCGATGCACACACCACCGAATGCTGCAGCTGTTGGTATATAGCGGTTCAACTCCTTGTACAAGTTTGATTCCCTATGCCCAGGCATTACCATTTGTTGTTCCTGGATATATATATGAAAAGGATATTATCAGGTAAAACAAGCTTTGCAAGTGTAGTTTCACGTATAAACTTCACATTCAGGCAGAAGCAATGCAACCCAACTTAATGCAACTTTACTCTAGTATAATGTAATCACTACTTGCATCTGCCAATAGCATAAAGATATTTAATTGTTTTAACTGCTTAGGCACATCTCTTCAACTGCAATGATGGATGAAAAAATTAGAAGACATGCAACAGAGTATGTCATACCTTTAACTGCTTAGCCACATCTCTTGCTGATGACCCTGAAACTTCGATCCAAGTCTTTGAGAACAAGGCACATGCTGATAGCATGAAGACTATGTAGAATATAGCATGGAAAGGATGCGCTACCATATCCGCCAAGCTGCAATTGGGAGTAATAAGTGTAAGTACGGTTTTGAAAAAGAAATTCCCCTTGGAGGTCTGATACATGGAAGTTCCATCAACAAAAGACAATCACTTTATATAGTGAGAGAGATATAAGTTACCTTGATGGTGCAGTAATATAATAGGCCAGACCACCAACAGGTACAGATTGACCAGAATATTCAGATTCTTTCCACTTGCCCAAGAGGTTCACGAGGAAATTGCCACTGTACTTCCTATACAGCAACTGCAAACATACAAATGTATTCAGATGACGGCAATGTTAACAGCATATGGAAGAAGGTAACCAATGCCATTTGTTTAATGTTATATGCAAAAGGTCATATACCTGGGAAATAAAGTAAACATTGGATACAAGTGCTGACTGTAAGATAATGGGCATGTTGGACGTGTAGAACAGCTTAATTGGATATGAACCCTGCTGTCCACGGGCATTCTTTGACCTTACAGGCAAAACAACACGGAAGCCTTGGAGGTAGATAACAATAAGGAAGATCAAGACTGTGGCAAGCAAGTTTGTTACGTTTGGAAGGTTCTGCCGATAGAATGCCTCACGAAGTGCACGAACTTTGTCAGTTCGAGTGATCAATAAATGGAATAAAGCTATAACAGCTCCTTCAAATTCAGCTCCACGGCCACTGTTGATTGTGGTTGGACTAAATGCTTTCCAAATGATGTTCTCGCTAACAAAGAAAACAGAGAAATTTCAAAAAGTTAGAACCAGTTACACTACCTGTAATTGAGAGGAGATAAGATCAGAAGCTTACCACATGTTGGTAGCTATAAAAAGCGAAATACCGGAGCCCAAACCATATCCTTTCTGAAGAAGCTCGTCAAGGCAAATAACTATTATGCCAGCAAACCAGAGTTGGATGATTATCAGCACTGCATTGCCAACCCCAAGTTGACTAACACTGCCGTACATGCCAGAGAGAACATATGCAACTGCTTCACCAATCGCTATGAGGATGCCCAATAACTTCTGTGCCCCGTTTCTGAAAATGAAAAGAATACTGATGAGTGATATCATGAAAGCACACGGAGATTATATATAAGTAACCAATAAAGACCACATAGCTCCTGAAAATATTAGAAAGTAAAACAACAAAAGTCATGCAAACAGAATATGTACACATGACTGGTTCCTTGTGTGAAATGCAACTCCACAAACCAAAATGCAGAAAGACTAGCTTAAAAATTCACTTGATAAATTTGATGCGCTTAAGAAAGAGTTATCATGACTAAATCTTCAATGAACTTCATTTAAAGTATACTTTTTATTTTTCCTTTTTGAAAATAGAGTGCTCTTATCCGGTTATTCCTGAAATAGCTAACACTTCCTTCTTCCTCTTTCTTCACTTTCTCAGTCTGCAATGAAGACTAAGCAATAAATGGTAGTATCTATTGTCTTTACTAAATAAGGTGCAGATAAACCAGCAGCAGGTAGAGTGCCGGTTGGATCTCTGGCTTAGTTCTTCTGAGGCTGAAGGATTGGCATGTCCTTGGACCTAAACGCACTTGTTTCACTCACAGTGGCATGTCCTTGGACATAAATGCACTTGTTTCACTCACAGACTTGAGGTGGTTTGGGTGATAACTTGGGGTTTTGACCTTTGCTTGGATGATGCTAGTGGAGAAGCTGTAGCTTTGTGTTAATTTCTCTCTACATGGAAGGGCTAAATTGACATTGCTCATCTTGGATATCATAAACCATCATTGGTGAAAAATATGGTTCCAATCCAAGTTTGTTTTTTATACAACTTATTATCAGCAATATGCCACAACGTTAACTATTAAGACAATGACAAAATGATAGATGGGAGCCTAGAGCTTAGGAAGCCACGTATCAGCACAGTTTTTATTGGTAAATTAGAGTTGGGCCTAAACAGAAAAGCAGAACCATATCGGGATTGAGAGCCTGTTGCCCAGATAGGCCTCATAAACAAGGTTTGCCTAACACTATTTCCAAATGCATTATCTTGGTTATATTGCTGCATCATCAAGATTAAAAGATCAATGGACAACAATCAATCACACAGATCAACTGGGACCAAAGGGAAGCAACATATGAGTGAGGATTTTGCAAGTCTAGGAGAACCAAGAAGAAAACATATTGACTGAACTATGGAACTTACAGGAGTGCTCGGTCCTCGCGTACATTGTTGTCAACTTCAATGATCTTTGACCCAGCTAAAAGTTGCATAACCAATCCCGATGTCACAATGGGGGTGATTCCTAACTCCATTACAGTACCACGATTCGAAGCAAGGATAACACGCATCCAATAAAATGGATCGGCACCGGTTGTAGAGTGTATTCCATACAAAGGCAACTGACTGCATACGAGGAAAATGAAGAGAGAGATCACAGTGTATAAAACCTTCTCTCTGAATGGAATTTTTCGATCAGCACTCTGCACTTCAGGCAGGAATGAAAGAAACGGACGAACAAGATGGAGCACTCTGAATCCGCCTCCCATCTTGTTTTCTACAACTTAACCTGCTGGTCCAAAATATAAATTCTTAGAAAGACTGAGAACTAACCAAATACACAGAACACTCTACTAAAACAGGCACAAACAAATTTCAGATCTAAGAATTCATGGAATTTGGATAATGGGAGGGCAACCACAGAAGGACACAAAGTTTAACATGTTGAATTGTATGAAGCGCCTACCCTAAAAAAGGTATTGTTACACAAGCTTACTCATTTATTTATCAAAATCGTAATACAACCTTCACGCACCAGTCCGATTGGACACGATAGTGAGATTCAAACTCCTGCTTGATATCCAATTGTGTGGGCAATCACATCTAAAAGCTAGCTAGCTAAACGCGACAGTTTTTAGATGAGATGCTCACACAATTTTAAAAAACAAAAGTAGAATATTTGCATAGTAACAATGCTGATTAAGATCAGAAAATGAAAATAAATTCGAACTAATTAGACACTACAAAAACAACAACTGTAATATGAGGATTCATCATGAAATTGGCTAATTTTACTGACTGTCAGCCTATCGCACACCTCCTACTTTACCTGGGCTTGGGAGACATTAAAAAAATTAAAAAATAGAAATAAAAGAACCGGAAAAAGTTTCTCAAATCAATCAGGACAAAGAGGAACGAAATCTAACACATCAACATGTAACATGCAGCAGATCTAAAAGAACAAATAATTCCAGAAAATGTTTATTTACTTCTTTTTCATAAAACAAATTACCTTTTAGCTCACGACCTAAACTGTTCCAATCAATCAACTATATCTCAATCCCAAATTACTTTGCATCAACTATATAAAATCATTTATATCAATTCGGTTCACTCGTAATTCAGAATAAATCAACAGATTAAATTCGTGGCTAATTAATTCGAAAAAATAAAATTTGAAATGAATAAATGCAAATACTAATAATTTTGGAAGGTGAATAGAAGTACGAGACTCACCAAATTGAAGATTTGTTGAAAATCTATGGATTTGTTCTCCTTCTCAGATCTATAAAAATAAAGCTGCGCCGTGTCGTCAACTTTGACGTTATAAAAGTGAGGAACGAACGCTGATGACATGGACCTCTTGTAACGTATTGTATCCAATTAATCATTGACGCGTGTTTTCTTGTTGCCAAGTTGACTGGTTTAGCTCAAATAAAAGGATTAATACCCTGTTTGGCCAAGTTTCTTGAAGCCAAAAAAAGTACTCTTTTTTTTTTCCTTTTCTAAAGTTGAAGTGTTTGGCCAAGTTTTTAGAGGGAAAAATACGTTTAGAAGCAGTTTTTAAAAGTTTGGTCAAACACTAATTGTCACTCAGAAGTGCTTTTCAAATTAATTAGTCAAACACATATTGCGTCTCACCAAAATTACTTTTGAGAAAAAACATTTCTCGAAAAAATCTAATTTTTGCAGCTTGGCCAAACAAGCTATATAGACTAGAAGTAATTTTTATATTATAAGTGCAGCTTAACCTAATGTAGTAGGATACAACCAGTGTTATAAAAGGCATTTTCGAGACAAGCCCTGAGGCGAGGCACACCAAAAATGTCCTGAGGTGATGGTATGGAACGAAAGTCTCAAAGGGCCTACGCCCAACAATTTGGGGCGTACGCCCGGGCTTTCGGGGCGTACACCTGGGCGTTCGGGGCGTAGCCCGGGCGTTTGAAGCACGTTTTGTAGTGAGGCGTAAGCCCCAGAAACTTTTTCAAATTAAAACAAATTTTGTATAGTAAGCCCTTCATATATACTCAATTTCTCAAAAGTCAGCTTGTATGAAAAAAATATAAAATATTTTTTGAAAATATTCCTTCGTACCAAACACACCCTTAGTATATCACCACCCAAAAGTTACTTTTGAAAAAAGAACTGAAATGTATTAAATTTAAAAGTCATATCCTTTTTAATTGATTAAAGCCCATTTCCCAATTCTTTATCGTATCCCTAGTTTGCTAATATCTTCCAAAGCAACAAATATTTAATTTTTTTACAAATACAAAGAGAACATTATTCTTCTTCATAGCAGCAAGTTCAAAGTTTAAATTGCAGGTTAGTCATCCTTTTTATTCCTTCATGTAGAAAGCTTTATTCTTTTCGATTCAAGTTGATTGTGCTTGTAAATAGCGTATAATAAATTGTTTTGACTAATTTTTTGTGAGGATGGAGCACATCTACATATATATATTTTTCACATATTTATAGATTTATATAATTTTACATGTGTATAAGTATTTAATGTAATTATATTATTTTATAAAATATTAAAAACTAAATACCCATGGGGCTTATGCCCCGTGCCTTGGTGCCTCGCTGAGGCATATGTAAAATGTCTCGCCTTATGCCCACGCCTTTTAAAATATTGGATACAACAACAACAACAACGACGACGACAACGACAACAAAAACAACAACAACCTCGGTTTAGTGTGTACACAGACCTTACCCCTACCCAATAAAGGTAAAGAGCTTATTTTCGATAGACCCTCGACTCGAAAAACGGTAAAAATAAAATAACAAGCAATAGTGGCAGCAATGTAATAAGGTAATGGAAGAGAATGACACAACAAATAATATAGAACCAGGAATAAGAGAATACAAGAATAGTACTACTGGTAAGCCTAGAAGGAACTCACAACTACCTGTCAACATATCACCTTAATCATCGACCTCCACAGCTTCCTATCAGGGGTCATGTCCTTGGTAATGTAAAGCAATGACATGTCCTACCTAATCACCTCTCTCTGATACTTCTTTGACCTTTCTCTACCCTTCCTCGAGCCTTATGTAGTAGGATGAAAAAATAAAAAAATAAAAAAATAAAAGTAATGATCTGATGCAAAGGTTTGTTCGAGTATATATAGTCTAGTTAAAGATTAAGTTCTATGTCTTGATAGCGTGGAAAAAATTCATGCAATCAAATTCACTTATAAGTTAATTATAGGTAAATATTGATGATGAGTATAAATTACTAACCTAACAAAAATAGTAACTAAATGATATAACAGTTAAAATTATATTGCTAATATAAAAAAAATCTTTATATTTTACGTGTATATAACTTAAATTAGTGGTTATACTTAGAGGCGGACCTACTTGGTGAGTTGAGAGGTCACGTGACCATGTTAGTCTCGGTAAAAAACCTATATATACATATTTGTACATTTATATGAGACCCCTTAAATATTTTAAGTGTGCCCCAGAAACAAAGAGACAGATAAGAGAACTGGTTGATTTGGGCACTTTTTGCTGGTAACATAGGTTCGAAACTCACATTCAACTTTTTTCTCCTCCTTTCTGTTTTTATTCTTTAAGTACAATGTAATTTATACTTAATAGCAAATTGATTTATCTTTTACTTTTATCTCTCTTTTTTTTTAATTCAATTATAATTTAGGACTAATATATAATACTCAACTTAATTAATATTTTGGTTCTTTGAATACAATGTAATTTATATTTAATAGCAAATTACTTAATTTTTCACTTTTATCTTCTTCTTTTTTATTTTATTTATAGTTGAGTACTAATACACAATAGTCAACTTAATTGATTTTATTCCTTCTCTTCCCATAACACCCATTTTGTGAAGAAATCTCTCTTTCTCTAGAACATTAGATTTTTTTTTTCTGTAGAATTTTTTTTTTAATAATACTCGGATGATAAGTTATCATAATCGTTAAGTTTTTAAAAAATTGTACACCAAATTTTATCGCTATAATTAGCATACAGTGGTGCCCCGTCGTACTCAAATTCTAAGTTCGCCTCTGATTATATTAAAAGTGAAGTATAAGGAAGGAGTCGTCAAGTCCAAGTTATTAACAATATATACAAATATTATAAATCATAAATCATTTTAGAGACTTTTGTATAGATTGTCAAAGAATTTAAAGAGTTACTTTTCAAAATCCATCTCAATATGTGAGTTGTGACTCTAAAGTCAATGTCATAGTCATTATTTGCATATAGCAGAATATTGAGTTTAAATACTTTTCAAAAAGCTCTGCGTGCTTACAGTAAACTCTTATTATGATGACCCAAAAGAGTTATCCCGTATATTCTATTTAATTTTGTATTTCGAGGTCGTGAAAACCTCCTTCTATCTTACCTCGATTTGCGTGCGCAGCCCGGACGTGTAGCCAGAAAGCCTTTATGTGAAAAATTGATAAAAATAAAAAATTTGTATTAGAAATTTGAATAAAGTTGACTTCAGTCAACGTTTTTGGTAAACGAACCCGGACCAGTGATTTGATGGTCCCGGGGGGTCCGTAGTAAAATATGGGACTTGGCCGTATGTCCGGAATCGAATTCCGAGGTCCCAAGCCCGAGAAATGAATTGTTAAAGAAAATTATTTTCTAAAAAATATAAAGGTTTTTGAAAATGAAATTTGAGGTGAAACCTGGGATATCGGGCACGTATTATAATTCCGAAGCCCGATACAGGTTCGATATGATTTATATGTATTATCTGTGAAATCTAGTAAGAAACGGACTTAATTTGACGTGATTCGGACCTTAAATGCAAAACTTAATGTTTATAGAAGTTTGAAGAATTTTCATGCACTTTTAGTTTAATTCATCGTGTTACTGTTGTTTTATGTGGTTTGAAACCTTGAGCGAGTCCGTGTTAGGTTATATGACTTGTGTGTGTGGTTGGACAGGGTCCCGGGGGCCTCGGGTACATTTAGGATGCTCATCAGGTGTTATTAGCACTTGGGAGACAGTTGAACCATTGCTGGTTCTAGTGTCTCGCACCTGCGATGGACCTTTCGCAGGTGCGGACACGCAGGTGCGGCGAGGAGTTCGCAGGTGTGGTGAAGAGCTCGCAGGTGCGGACTTATCCCAATCCCCCATTCCTCGCAGGTGCGATGTGTTTTTCGCAGATGCGGAGCCGCAGGTGCGGCCATTTGACCGCAGGTGCGACCCCAGGCTTCTTAGTGGGTTTTCGCACCTGCGATGGTATTTTCGCGGGTGCGGTCCCAGGGGCGCAGGTGCGTAATTGCTGGGCAATTATATCAGATCCGAGGGTCTATGTTATTTTCATCATTTTTCAATTGGGGAGTTTGGGAGAGGTGATTTTTGGAGGCTTTTGCAGCTGGATAACTTGGGTAAGTGATTTCTATTCATTATAGACCAATTTCCATGATTCCAATCTTAAATCAAACCTTTAATTTCGAAAAGTTTGGGTAGAAAATGGGATAAACTTCATAGACCAAATTATTGAGTTTTGATTGGGTTTTTGACCTCCGATTTGAGAGATTTTCATATGTTTAGACTCGTGATTGAATGGGTGTCCGGAAAATATAATTTTTACCCGATTCCGAGACATGGGCCCGGGGAACTTTTTGGGCGAATTTCCTAATTTCGGGTATTAGCTTCGGACTTATTAATTATTTTGTTTTCTTGTGATGATATTTACTCTATGCAATCGAATTGTCTATATTTGGGTCACTTAGAGTTGGGTACTCGTGGCAAGAGCATGGTATTGAGTTGATTAGCGCAGTCAAAGTATGTATCTTGCCTAACCTTGTGGGGAGGGGGGGGACTACCCCTTAGGATTGAGTCTTCTATGTTGATTGTAGTCCGCGTACGCGAGGTGACGAGTGTGTACTCGAACTTATTTGCAAATAGATTGCCCTTGAGAGAGTTTTGCGTCCTTATGTTCCCCGTATATGAATTGAACTTGTTATATCTGAATTCCTGATTCCCAATCTCATCTCCTCCTGTTCAAGTTAGAAGTATTTGCCTAGCATTCCTTGTTTCTTATATGATCTTAATTGACTTAAATGAAGACTTTGTTTTTCCTACCGTTATGCAATGTCTTCCTTCATATGCTGCCTATAAACTGAGCATTGTTCAAACTGAGTTTATTCGGTGAAGCTAATTGTCTAAGTGAGATTGGTTATAGCTGATTCCCTTGCGGGTATGATTTGGTTTCTTGGTTGCGAACTTGAATGTATAAAATCGTTGCTATATTTGTCTTGTTTTTCCCCTCGTTATGTTGTTCTCTCTTTGTGCTTGGCATTCCTCTCAGTGGCTATTTCTTATGAGCGGGTTGTTACCACTTTTGTGATTTAAGTCTTTGTATTGATTTGCTCATCACACTTTGTATTCGGCCTTGTTTGTTTTCGCGCCGGTTATGGCAATATATGTTGTTTCTATCGCATTCTGGTTGTTTTCCTCAGTTGCTGCATTGCATATTTAAATTGGGACTACGGACAAAGATCTGGGAGCTTTCCCCCTGTACTGCATTGCATATTTAAATTGGAACTACGGACAGAGATCCGGGAGCTTTCCCCCTATACTGCATCACATATTTAAATTGGGACTACGGACAGAGATCCGGGAGCTTTCCCCCTGTACTGCATCGCATATTTAAATCGGGACTACAGACAGTGATCCGGGACCTTTCTTCTTGTACTGCATCACATATTTAAATTGGGACTACGGACAGAAATCCGGGAGCTTTCCCATATACTACATTGCATGACAAATTCTGAGTGGCGGACTGAGCTCCGGTAGTTTATGATTGAGGAGATTTGAATCGAAAGATATATATATATATATATATATATAT